>RJWM01033265.1:0-20769 GCA_004363535.1 Dasyprocta punctata
TGCAGCCACAGGGAGCTAGAAGGACTTACGCCAACCACCACCAGAAAGTTCCAGCCCGAGCCTGCAAGGGGCTGATGGGTCCGGGAGTGCAGCAGCCTCGGACCTTTGCAGCAGGACCTGTAGGTCACGGAGTCCATGTTAAGAGACCCTGAGGGACAAGTCCCTCTTCAAAGCACTTCCCCAGAGGCTGCGCGCTCGGTGGCTTCCTCCCTTTTTCTGCCCTGCTCCCCTGCCTCCTTGCCGGTCTCTCTTGACAACCCCTCCTTAATAAATCAGTCGAAGATCCATCCTCAACTCTGGACCTTCCGCTGGGAGACACTACGCAAGACAAACCCCTTTGGGATTATCACCAAAACGTTCATAATTTTGTGACAATGACCTTCAATATTAGTGTTGCTATTATTCAATATTTAGCATATGCCTGGGAATTATGAAAATTATATGAATGGAATATTCCTATGTTGAAGATGTTGTCATTCTAGATGATGAGTTTTATTTAAGGTAAGACTTTTACTTTGCAAAAACATGCACTTCTAGTCAGGCCTCTCATGGAAGGCACAGTGAGAAAAAATTAGCCTTTGTGGACTTGAAAATTTTGAAGTAATTGGCTTTATGATAAGCCTTCATGAGCAAATAATGGCCACTTAAAACTTTTTTTTTTTTGCTCTCCAGTAATTGAGATTGCAGTCTTAGCTACTCTGGCAAGGAATTTTATTTCTTTCTAAAGATTCATTCACTTAAAATAATGTAAATAAATAAATAAGTAAAAAGACTCCAACAACCTTTAATGGTGGCAATGTTAAAGGTTTTTTTCTTTGTTTTTTGAAACAAACTTGTGAAATTCAGCTGCAAAATAATGCTTCTACTCACAGATGGACAGTGTCCTCCCTTTCTATACAGATGTGATAAAAGCAACCTCGGAAACACAGAAGAGATATAGAATAATGTGAATTCATGGGTTTGTACCCATGCAAATTCAAGATACTAAGACGACGATCCTGAGGTCATAGAGAGGTTTGGCTTAGGTGACTAAAAGTCCTCAATGCCAGATGTGGGTGTACAGGTTGCAAGCCACGGAGAACACCCATGCCCCGCATACGGGTGGTTGGGGCCTGGGTGAAGATTAGTCTGGTGGAATGAACTACAATGAGACCACTGGAGAAGAGATGGGAGGCTGAACACTACATATTCTCTACTCACAGAAATTGCCTAAGACCTAAATTGAATGGTAGCTGTAGAAATGGAAACCAAGTCAGGAACTGGAAACATTATTCGGGAAGATTCAAGGTGGAATTCACTTGAATATGAAAATGTGAAAGAGGGGAGGGTTGAAATTACTGAGAGTGGTAGGTTAGAAAACTGGTGCCGGAAGATCACGAGAACCTGTCTCTAGTCATCTTTGCTCCACCTCTGGCTGAGAAGGTGTAAAATGCTGACAACGGACTCACAGATCTGCGGAAGCCAGAAGGGAAGCGGAACGAAAAATGTGAAGTCACTGGGATTCAGATAGGAGGTGGGGAACTCGGAACTGTCACGCAAGTGTCGGTGGAAACATGAGGCTGGTTTTCCTTCTTGAAATCAGGAGTTGGGTCACAAGTAACCTTCACTGGCTCATACTCAAAACTTCATTCAATATGGGGGAACTCAGTAAAAGCTTTTTAAAAGTTAAAATGTCTAATCTCCACCAGTTTCCTCTTGCACATACATTAATTTACCCTATGACATTTACTTTATAATTAGGTTTGCAAGTCTATCATTCTAAAGGTTGACTATTTTCTCTAAGGTGGTTACTTAAAAGATTTGTTTTGCATCAGGATTCTTATTTCAAATAAAATAAAAGCTTACCTTGAAGCTCGATATGTAAGTCAAATAAAAACAGAACCATCCTGCCTGCTTTTGGAGGAAGGCGGAGCAATGGCTCTGGGAATGCTTCCCCGGTTTCCTTCCCCCAATTTTCCCCACAGTCCTAAAGCAGCACTTTCTGCTCAAAATATCGTCCATGGACCTGTAGCATAGGTCTTGGATGAGAGTTTGCTAAAAATTCAAATTCTTGGACATCAGTGCTTTCTATGAAAAAAATCCCTGGTAAATAGATGGTGTTGGAATTTAGTTTTAGAGTGCATAGGTCCCCTGGAATGCACAGATTCTTGGTCACATGGGTGGGACATGAAATTTTACATGTTTGACAATTTCCCAGGGGGTACTGGTACTGTTGGGCTTCAGATCACTCCACATTGAGTAGCAAGAAGCTAAAGCTGTATTTCCCAGCATTAGTGACCATGGGAATCAGGTGGAAAGTTCATTAACATGTGGGCTACTGAGCCCTGTCTCAGAGTCTCTGATACAGCAGGTGATATCAGTGCTGTTTCCTCAGGGAGTCTGCTCTGTGAAACCCGGGATTAGAGAACTTGGCTCCTAATTAAGACAGAGCTGCCATTGGGTAGGCAGGAGTACCTGGATTTATATTTTTGAGTAAAAAGGGATCAAACGACAGGAGAAAAGTCCCTTCTTTGAACCATGCTAGAACCTAATTCAAAACAAAGAAAAATAAACACTTCACATTGTGATAGATACTACAAAAGAGACCACAATGTGTGGAGCTGGGAAAGCACTGAACGCCACAACTGGGCAGCCAGGGAGGGGCCGGGCTGGGGTCACCTGCCTGCAGCAGGACCTGAGCAGGCCTTGGAACCGGCCCGAGTGCCCACGTGACCTCTGATCCGTGCAAGGCACAGTCTTTGATTTGAGATTCCAGCAACGGCCATGGGTTTCCACTCCGTGATGCTTTTGTGATTACAAATAACTTCTGTGTCTCTCATGAGGCAGAAGAGTGTGGGGAGCGGGGTCAGGAGAGGGTTGGGGGCCCAGGGAGCCTGGACAAACCCTTGCTCAGATGGCAGAGGAACAGGCTGGGTCATCAGTCAAGGAAAGCCTGGCAGTCTCTGGTTCTTCGCCTCTCAGAAGGTAAAGTAGCTGCTCGCCCCACTTACAGGGAAGAAATCCCCACGACTCGGCCCTTCACTAAAATGGAATTCTAAATCCCTCGGACAGGGTGATGCACAGGTATAACTAGGCATAGATAGATAGATAGATAGATAGACAGACAGATCAATCAGACTGGAGACCTAAACAACCTGGCTTAAACAGAAAAAGAAGAGCGAGGGGATAAATGTATTGGTTCATCTAACTAAAAGCCTTAGGGAGTACGGCAACAGAAGGATACCAGGAGTCCAAAGATGTGGCCATGGTTCAATTAATTTTGCATCTGCTTTTATTCTGCTGGTTCTATCAAAGCAGACTCTTCCTATATGGGGGCAAAGTGATAACCCCCCTTCTCCACAGCCTGGATCCTGTCTTCTCTATCACCCTGGAGAAAAAGTGATTCCTTTCCAGAAGTTCTAATAAAATTCTCAAAGTGCAACTGACTGGGCCTCTAGGATTAAGAAGTTGGAATATGCAACAGAAAATGAAATTAGTGTTCATATTGGGAGTTGGGGAAAGTGAGAAAATACTGGTTAGTCGCAAAGGCACAGCTGAAGGCTGGGTGTGTAGCTTCATGGTAGAGCCATTGTCTGGAATTTTGGGGGTTCTGGGCTCCACCCTCAGGACCTGGGGGTCCGGTGGAGCCCTTGTTGCCCACTCCCAGCAAAGTACAGGGCCTTTTCATGAGGCTCAAGTTCACACCAGCAGGTTCAAGGCATCATATGTCCTTGAAAAGGGAAAAGAACTTACATGATAGTTAACTGACCGTGTCCACTTGAGTGAGAAATGCCCGACTACAGGGGAGCAGCATGGTTCTGGGTGTGGCTGAGGGGATTCACTGTAGACAGAAGACCCGCCCTGGCTGTGAGTGACAGCAGCCAATAGGCTCAGAGTCTGGATGGAATAAAAAGGGAAAGGAGGCAGAGGCTCACTTCCGTTTTGGTGGAGGAGCTCCAGTCTTCACCTTCACCTTGGGCAATGTCTCCTGGCTTCCATCGCAGACCCCGCGGCCTCCTGATTCAGACTCACTCAGGACGCTACAATGAGCTCCAGCTCTTTGACCTCTGGCAGATCCTTCGGCTCTCCAGGGCACAGACAGCCCTTTCGTACTCCTCCACAGCTAAGTCCGCAGCCCGCCAGTGTAAGCCTACCTTGTAAATCCTTATTTATTTATATGTCTTATATTAAATCTGTTTCTCGAGTGAGCACCGACTGATAAAATTATTTCTCAAATGTGTGCTGGGCATACATCCACAATTAGGTTCAAGGTCCCCCAAAGTAAAACCAGTCTTCCACTCATGGAGCCTACTTGACTGTAAGAACAATGTCTCTGTGTACTTACACCAACACTTCAGGTAACTATTTTCACAGACCATGCCCAGGTTTCATGTGAAACATTCCACTTGGGAAGTGTCAAATGGCAAAATTTCTGAAGGTGTGTTGTCCAGGTTCAAAGCTGCACCGGATCTCTTCACGGCTGTACACCTGAGGCGAGGTGCTGGAACCGCGTTGCAGTTACCTTGTTGATCAAATGGGAATCATAAGAGGACCAGCTTTTAACTGTTTAGGGAGAGGTCAGGTAGGATAATGCTTATAAAGTACTTTGAATGATGTTGATTTTCCAGGACAAAGTCACTTTTGTACCCTGGGCCATCTACCCTAGCCACAGAGTAAGTGCTCAGGAGTTAAAACTAACTATAATTCTTGTTGTCACAGCCCTCTTTCTTGTGGAAAATTCTGCAATACATGAAGGGTGCTGTCTCCACAAAATAACAGTGAAAAGGAAGGCACGCAGGGAGCGTCTTCTGCATGTTGACATGACTAGCCTGATGTGATTGGTCGTGTTATGGATTTGATCAAGAGGGTCCCCACTAAGCCTTATGAATTCATAGGCAGGTCTTTTGGGAGAGGATTTGGTCCTGGGCATGCTACAGCTGACTTACTTTTAGGGAGTGAGGCCTGGTCAGGAGAGGTGAGTCCCCAAGGGTGTGACCTGGAAGGTCAGGAGAGGTGAATCGCCAAAGGTATGACCTGGAAGGACCCACATAGGTTCTTCCTTTCTCTCTCCGCTTTCTGGTCACCATGATGTGAGAAGCTCCCCTCCAGCAGACCCTTTCACCATGCCATCAGTGCTGCATTTGAGCCACCTAACCATGGACTGAACTACCAAAACATGAGCCTGATTAAACCTTTCCTTCAAACTGCGGATGTCAAGTATTGTATCTCTACAATGAGGAAGTGCCTAAAACAGGAAGTGACCAAAGAGTCCCAGTATTCTGTCTTTGAGCTCTTGGCTTCTTTGGGAATCTCAAAGGTGTCTCACAGGGATTTCACTGAGGAAAAGTTTACCTCTCAAGAAAGACACTTAGCCTGGAGGGTTTGGGAGGAGGAGACAGCCAGGTGAGGATAAAGCATGTCTCCCAAATCCCACAGTGGTCCTCTACATCTTGGCTGCCTGCTGGATCTCTGCACTCACACTTCGACCCCTGCTTCACCAATGTCACAGGTAAAGAGGGATTGTCATCTTTCTCCCGGGAGAACCTTAGACCCTTCTGTTGTTCCTCTTTATAGTTGCCTTTTGGCTGGTCCCACAGTCACTCCCAGTCCTCCATGAGCTGTATTTCCATTTCTCTCTGTAAGATAGGTTTCTGTATCACAGCCATAAAGCACATGTGCACAAACACACATGCATGCATGTACATGCACACACAAACATACTGAGAAGCACAGAAAAAGGTATCAGTAGATCCTTACATAATGTTTCAGGTTAGGAAAAAAAGGACTTGGAGAGTAGAATCATTATCCAAATAAATCACTTTCAAAAGAGAAAGAGAGAACATCATACATCGAGTAGCAAGGTGGTCCTTCCCGGGGAGTCACTCACCTCATTCTTCCAGTGACCTCTCCTGTACTGACTTCCTGCTGGATGATGACATTTGATGCCTAAATCTTGACAAAAGTCACTATCCAAGGAAATTCTGTCTGGCTGACACTACCAATCCTGAGGTGCAGCGTTACAGAAAATAATTATCTGTGTTCTGGTAAGGCAAAACTTTGTATGTGTTTAGTTATCTAGTCATCTCCTCGGTACCCCTCACATTTATTGTTTTGTTGCAATCCCATCTGTCCTCCAAGGTCATTTGAAGATGTTGTTCCATTCCCCTTGACTTGTCTTCCTCTGCTTCCTTGGGTGGCTTTCCTCTCTCAGCACTCCTGTTGGGGTCAGATGCCGATGTTTCTAGTCCTTGACCCTTCCAGCAGAGCAGGGCCCTGATATCTGAAGTTTGGCACAATATGACAATGGACACAGCTCCTAAATAACTACTTAAAAATGACACAAGACACATGCCAGTATAGACATCTCCAAAGGTGGAATGGGGCATCTTCTTCATTTGCACTGAAATGATGGCATAATATATAGAAGTACTCTGCAAGTAGTCAACACTGCGAACTGTGAGTTAATAAAACTGTAGCTATGTTGGCCCTTTCACATCCCATTCCTTATTCTTCCACCGTTTCTTGCTCATAGCTTTCCTCACCCACGCTCATGTATTGGCCTACAGTAATCCAACCGAATTGGTAAGATAACAATGGTGGTCCTTTGAGATAGACTTTCCTAGGAGAGAGAAGGGGACCTGGGAAAGGTAGGAGTGGGATGGAGGCTAAGAGAAGAGAAAAGCATCCAGATGCAGTATGTACCTGTACCAGTTCCACATTATTGAAGCTCTTTTCCCATCCTTCTTGTCAAAGTCTGGGAAATTTATATTTGTAATTCCATGGAAACGCCATTGGAATCCTGGCAAATTAATTCCAATCTGCCACCTCCAGTGCAACCCACGGCAAGAATAAAGACACTAAGACATATTTATAGTTAAGAGCAGCCAGAGGGTCTTGAGTCCAGTCCAGATGAGGGTTCACGGAACAAAAGCCTCAACCCTGGGTGTTACCCAGAATTTATTAATTTGTGAAGAGGGGGGTGGCTCAAGGATTAGTGACAGTGAGAATGGTAGGAAATGCATGAATACTGTGAGCTGGGCTAGCTAAGAGGCCAGAAAGCACCTCTGCAATATGCAGAGAAAAGGGTATGCAGAGAGACCAATCTGTACAACACAATTTAGGGGGCTCTTGCTTCAGTTTCTGATGTGTAAACTTTTGTGCCCTGGGAAGTCATAACCTTCTATCTTGAGGCTTGAATCTAACTGACAGTCCTGGAGCACTGGCTCTGCCATCCCACTGGGCTCAGCCATTTAGTGGGAGACACAGGTGAGGAAACAGGGCCGTTGCTTGGCTTCAGAGATTCCACATCAGCACCTCAGCCAGCCCTGTCTACATTGCGTAGAGCCCACTGAAAGGAAAGGGAACGTGGAGATGGGGCCAGGTTTAGCTAAAGTGGAGGTAATCATTCTGTATTCAAGGAGAGCCATCCACACGGTCTTCTACTCCACGTGACAAGTGTATTTATAATATATAATAAACATTAATAAAAATTCTAAAACCAAACAAAAGACACAATAATGGCCCTTTGTTACACTCCATCGATGTAACACAGCAGTTAAGAACTTAGATTTTGAAGCCAGCCAGCATTGCTCCAAGTCCAGCCCCAGCCCTTGGCTACTCTGGGTTCTGGTCCCTCATCCTCCTCTCCGTCCGCTGTGCCTTTATCTTAAGCAGCGTGTACTTCCCCACTAACTTTGCACACATACGTGCAACATGCTGTGCCTGATACCTGATCTGGGTGGGAGTGTCCCTGTGCTAGTTCCAAGCCTGAGGCCCGCATGGCCTTAGACATACTACTTGGTGGAAGCTTTTATCTCCACCATCTTCATGGGAAGAGCTCACCTCACTGGCCCTCTGGACCAGGAAGGATGAGAAACACGTGCAGCAAAGACGCCCAGGCTAAGTCCAGCTTAGCACAGCTCGCTGACCTCCTGGAAGCCCCCTGGTAACCTAAATCCGTGCTTCTGCCGCGTGCCCCTGAGAATGCGTGCTCTCCGCCATACAGCAGTGTTGCAACAATAGCTAACTAAACTGCTTTTCAGCTTCCCAACTTGAAATAATGCATCATAACTATATCATTTTAATATGGTTTTGGGGGAGAGTGACATAATGTGTAGGAAGCGCCGAGCACTATGCCCGATATCCAAGAACCCATCAGGACTCACCTGTTACCATCGCTGGGTACCAGGAGTCTGTATTCATTATCTTCATCTATGTGAACCTCAGTTTTCCATATGGTAAGGGGAAAGAGAGGAAGTATAAGTAGGGAAAACTTAAAAGAAGTTGTGGAAACATGAAATTGCCAATTCTGTTGCTTTCGGAGAGAGGACGGAGCGTGAGCTCCCGAGGACCTGATAAAGTGGCTCGGGACAGGAACAAGAGGAGCCGGAGGGTGACTGCTTCTTCCTTCGCAAGCTCAAATCAGGAACCTGTGCATGTGACCGCATGGCTTCAGGCAACAGATTAAGCAGGGACAATGGAGAGCTTCCCTCCAGGAACTGAGATGACCCTGCAAACAAAAAGCCAAAGGTGAGAACCTTTAGTTAGAACCCTGGATCCAAAAGTTAAAAACTCTTCAACCCTGGGACAGATCCTGTCTGCCAGCACTTGGTGTGGTTTTAATGCGGCGCCCCCAGTGCATCTCACACGTGGTGCCCTCTCATAGTTTTGTAACCGGAGTCCCATGGGAGGGTTGTGGAGCACTCACTGTGACCCTGTCAGGAAAGGTGGTGTCGGGTCCCCCCACCGAGTGGAAGGCTGTGCTCCTGAATCTCTTCACTGGGGGGGGAAGACAAAGGGCCCGCCCACGTGGGTTCCACGGCAGAAGCCCGACTCAGCTCTGCTCTCCTGGAGCTGAGCTAAAGCCAGGCGTTCCCAGAGCCTGCCAGCTGTGCGTCTCTACAAGTCCGGGGTTTTTAGACAATGAACACATAAGCCTATTCTCAACACGAGACCACAGAACGGGGGAAAAATGAAAACACCCTGGCCATTCTCTGTAAACACCCAAATCAGAGCACTGCTCATTCGCAAATATTCCTGTGGCCTTTCTGCCCCCAAATAACCAAGATGCCAGCAACTTAAACCCAGGATTGCAAAGAGGCATTGAAGGGCATCTTTAATTAAATATCACGATCGTGTTGTTTTTGGCAAGATGGTAATGGCTTTCCATAGGCTTTTTTAGATAATAGAAAAAAATGCGCATGGATTTTCCCAGGGAAATAATACATAAATTTTCAGATTTTTGAAATAGTTCTCAGAAGGTCTATACAGCCCTCTTCCAAAGATAAAAACTACCAATCCAGAGGGACACTGGCCAAATTTCAGCAATGCAGCTACTTAGCTGAAATCAATTAATTCAGGTAGTGACAATATTTTGTCCTTATACAGATAGTAATTCTTTTGTTGTTTCCAAGGAAGGCTGCAGAAAAGTGTTGTCCAGTTCTTTTTCACGATGCCCGGCCTGATAGCTTCCCAAACGCATTTGGTTTTCTAGCCCAGACCTGACCTCTAAGCTGCTACAGAAGGGAAAGATGAGCTTTGCAGACGCGGTCATGCACACTGGGCTGATTTAAACAGAAACCTATGGGTGTCTTCTAGTCTTCAGTGCTGCCTTAAGACATCCCAACGTGCTCCTAAGGTGGAATCTCAATAAACAATTGCTACGGAGACAGAAGGCCAAAGAACTCAGGGCCGCCCGCACCCCCGGGGCGCTCTGCCTGCTCATGCAACTTGTGCTTCACCCTCCGTCTGGTCCTTCACGGTGTAAATAAGCTCGGCGCCTCTACCCCGATCCCAAGGGCAGCAGCCTCCTGGGGCCAGGCCCTCATTTACAGTAAGCAGTGTCTGTTACCAGCCTCGGGACCAGAAGGCAGGAGCGATGATCGCAGCTCTCCACGCCAGCGGCCCCTCCCACCTAGTTACTGGTTTTTAATGAAGATGACCAAGCAACACCTTTTCATCTCCTTCAGGATTGGTGCGGTCCCATTTGAAGGGGCAGGAGAAGATGGCTCCGTGTGCCCAGATCTCGGATTCTAAAGACAGAAGGCCACTGTGCCCAAGTCCTTGTGCTCTGGTCTGCGGCCCTGGAGGAGGTGCAGCAGCAGGCGCGGCACGAGGAGGGTTTTCCAGGAGGTGGCAGTGCGCCCCAAGGCTGGCTTCTGCCTTCTCCGTCCACCAAACAATATCGCACTTGAGAGCCTTGTTGTATAGCATTACAATGCATTGCAGGCCGCGCAGCTGTGCCCGTCACCTCAGACCACTCCGTGGTGGTTTCAGAGTCACTGTCACCGGAGCAGGGAGTTGGAAGGAAGCGGAAGGAAGTGGGGAAATGGCAGGGGGCTCCTGGAGACAAATCAGAGGGCAACGCATGGCACAGCTGTGAGAGGAGTTCCTGACCCGTATTCACCAGCCTTCCCTGGGTCACCTCTGAGGACCAACCGAGCAAACTGAAGGGCTTGCATTGTCTGCGTTTGAACTTCTGAGTTTACGAGAAATGTTTCGTTATTCTAACTCAGGGGGCAATAAAGCATTTTTCCTTTCTAAATAAAAGGTCTCCTTGTTCAGGGTGAAGAGTGCAGCAAATCAATCTCTCCCCAGAGAGGCAAGCCTGGCCCTGGATTCTGGACAGCAAGGGACACGTCGACATGCGGCAACATGTGGGGAGGGGAAAGGAGCACCCTGGTCATCCACGGGGCCACGCGGTGTGACAAGAGCGAGAAACCTGTTCCCACTGACTGGCTTACAGGTGGGCGGCTGACACTGACGTGACGTCTGAGGACAGCCCGGGCCAGGGGGAAGCGGGAAGAGTCAGCAGAGATCTCTTCCCCGCACAGGGCTGCGGGCTGAGCTGCTGGCTTCTGTGACACATTTATGAGGATAAATGAACCAGACAAAATCAGAGGAAGGGATGTCGCAGTGACGCTTCATTATCGTCACCCAGTTTACTAGATGTGTTCATGGCCTACCAGCCTGAACAAAAAGTGTTCAGGATTTGTGTGTGTGTGTGTGTGTGTGTGTGCACGTGTGCGTGCTTACTGTTCTTTGGACTTTGCCGGAGACCTGCACATGGAAGAGAGAACAAGGAGATCAGCCAGGTAGATTGCTTGGGAAATCAGTGCAAAGGAAACTGATATTAAAAGGAAAAAGCCCAACTTTTGAATGTCTTGTAACTTATCCAGTGACCGTGTGTGTGGCTTCCCTTTAATTTGTGTAGCGAATTAGTTGCTTCCTGTTTTCCTTAATCCTCGGCCCCTGAACCCTTGCTCTGTATTCTTGGTAAAATGCTTTATTCTACACTCAGACCTGGTTCTAAAAGGAACCCACAGGTAGGATGCACGGAGCAATGTTGCTGACGGCCCTTGACAGACACCTGCCTCTGCCACTCCCACATAGTGGTGCTGAAGTCAGAAAACAAAGCAAACAAACAGTGTGCAGGAAAACACTGGGTTTGAGGGCTGGGGTGAAGTTCTGACAGCTGCTGCCAAGGGGCCAAGTCTTCCTCGCAGAACCCGGACTGCCGTGCGGGCGAGGAGGACGCAGTGCTCGTTTTTGCTGAGGCTGAGAACAAGTGCGCGCCCGTGCAGTTGAACAGGGCATCGGCGACTCACAGAGCACATCGGTAATCAAGTGAGACAGGCGGGGACCGGGGGACGGGGACAGGCAGACAGGCGGCGTGGAGACGCAGCAGAAAGCAGCTACAAAATGAAGACTCCTTTGGGCCGTGTGAGCCGCGGTGTCCAGACCCTTGCAGGCCCAAAAGGGACATGCAGGTGGGGTGTGGGGCAGAAAGTGAGCAGGAAAAGCCATCAACATTTATGCTGAGGTCCTACAAGCAAGGTAAGCAGATGTAGGGCGGATGGCGGAAGAAATGCGTGTTAACTCTCAGTAACAGGGGCCTCAAACAGCATGCACTGGTAGAGCCCGAAGACACGAACCAGCCCGAGCAAGACATCACCCACTCACCAGGAGATGAACGTGCGGTTCACACTCAGCTCCTTCTCATCCCATTCATCTGTGTTGGTCAAATCTGGCTTTTTTTTTTTTATGCTTATGAGTCCTCATCACAAAATTACTTCCCAAAACTAGTGTTACTTGAGTTCTAGTTCCAGAAGGCAAGTATTGGCCCAATGCTCAAATATCCCACGTGAGCCCCATGGGCCCCTTGTAGACATACCACACCGTTAGCCATATTTAAGCTCCTAACTACTAACCAGGAAGATCGAGGGGGTGGTGCCCGATGATACAAATTATTCATCGAAAATCGTGTCACCGTTCTACACTATTGGGACACACCTAAAAAGAGCCTCATTCAAGGTCAGTAAGCTCATGAGACATTGTTTCTTCTTTCCACCACAGAAGGAAGCATAAAGTGGGCTTCACCAGGGAACCCCATATCCAGCTCCAGTATATGAGCAAGCCTGCAGCTTTTAAATGCTTGGATGTTAAGAAATGGTTAAAATTCGCAGGCTGGTGCAGAAAGATGGATGGGAAAGATATTAAGATATCTTTTAGGCAAGTGTATTATTGATCTAGGTTTCTTGGTGGCTTCTGTTGGTTGTGATATTTGCATTGAGTCAGCTGCCAGAACTGGAAAAGGTAGGTTTCTCCTGCTGGTTTTTAAGCTTAAAAGCATAACACTAGAAGCAGTGTCTGAAATCATCTGGTCCACATGTCAGTATTGCTATTTATTTATTTATTGGTACCAGGAATGACCGTATTTCCTCACCTTCTGCTAGGTGCCACATGTGTTGGACCAAAGAAATGTGATTGGAAGGATTGTGCATCACCTCCAGGCCGAGTGCGTGAGCCATGCACTCTGTCTGCTGGTGCTACAACATGCAGACATGTGACACAGTCTCCAGTAGCCAGGGTCCTTCACCATAGTGGGAGGACGTCCCTTCCCACCCTGCTGGAACCTAGGAGTTGATCATTTCTGCAGTCCTAAGATCTACCCAAGGCTTACTGATAGAGCTATTTTCTTTTATTCTGGCCTCATGGGGAAAGACTATCTGGTCTAATCTCTTCTCTCCAAAAAAAGTCATACTTATAATCATCGTTTTCTATATTTGACAAAGATCTCAGAGATCACAATATTTATTGGACAGAAACTGAGGCTCAATAAATTAGAAAAAAAATGTGTACACTATTCCTTAATAGTTACCTAATCCAACCTACTGCTAAAAGGAGAATCTACTTGGCTACATCTGTACTTTGGAATTAGACAGATGTGGGTTTGGATTCAGACCCTTCCACCTGCAAATGACAAGATTCTAAGCAAGTCACTTTACAGCCCTAGACCTCAGGACTTTTAGTTAGAAAATAGGAGTAATAACCTTTCTGCACCACAAGATTATTATAAGGATTTGAGATAGTAAATATAAGCAGTTACCATGGTACCTCATGGGTAAGAAGTGTTAAGTCAATGGTAGCTGGTGCTGTTTAGCCTTTAAGCTAAGGCACTTCTAGAGAAAGTGGGCTCATCTCTTGGGGATCAAGCCTCTTCTGTCACATGAGATGTCCCTGATCACTAGCAAGCTCTCTCTTCCACAGCTCTAATCAGTTCCAACCTCTGTCTCCTAGACACTTGGTATGCTGCTTTTACTGGTTTGAGCAACAGAGTTCAGTCTCGTGTGTTCCTCCCTGGGATGACACTGGATATCTGTACACTGCTACTCTGTTCTTGCTAGAGGTCTTCTCCCTTCTCATCAGACATTCCCAGTTCTATTTCTTCTAAGATTGTATTTCCCAACAGCCCACCAGTAGTGTGAACTGTATTTTAAAATCTGCCTGTCACATCTAGTAATGAGTAGGTGCTACATAAATATGCATTCCTCTACTTCCTAAGTTTCAGTTTCTATTGCCTGTCAAGTATGGCACCTGTCAAATGAAATGAATAGACATTTCCCCAAAGAAATACAAGTGGCCAACATTACATCGAAACACGTTGACCATCTTTGGTCACCAGGGAAATACAAATCAGAATAACTTTGAGATTCCACCTCACTCCAATCAGAATGGCTATCATCAAGAACAACAACAGCAAGATAAACGACAAATGCTGGTAAGGTTGTGGGAAAAAAGGATCCCCTCTATATTGTTGGTGGGAATGTAAACCAGTACAACCCTATGGAAATCAGTATGGAGACTCATCAAACAACTAAAAGTAGAAATTCCATTTGATCTTCCTGTACTTCTCCTGGGTATATTCCTCAAAGAGTTAAAGTCATCATATCATACGGACACATGCATACCTATGCTTACAGCAGCCTAATTCACAACGGAGTTAATCTCTGAAAACAGCCTACATGTCCATCAATAGATAAATAGCTAAAGAAAATGTATATATGAGATGTATAGTGGGATTTTATTCAGCCATCAAGAAGAATAAATTTGCAGGAAAATGAGTGGAGATTTAGACCACAATGTTAAGTGAGATAAATAAGACACAGAAAATTAAATATTGTATGGTTTCTCTTACATGAGAAATCCAAAATATAAATAAGTTGAAGAGTAAGATAATGGCAAGATGATAGGAAACACAGAGGTAGACTCTTTTGGAAATGGAGCAGAGGATGGCTAGAGGAAGGAAGGACTGGAGGGGGAGAAATATACCAAATACTATCATGGTATAGTATATATGTACCAATTACTCAAGACAAATGTAAATTTGGGGCATCACCAATACAAATTTATTATTAAACAGTAATTAACAAACCCAACCAATTAATATTAGCAATTTAAACAGAACACATCCGTGGTCAGCCAGGTGCAGGCACACATGTGAGGACTGACCCTCTCTGCACTCCTGCCCCCTACTCTGATCAGGATACTACACTCAGAAAAGCAGCCTGAAATGGCAAAATTCTTATTAGAAGCAAGTATGCCACAATCTACCCTTGGTTAGCTGAAACTCCTAGATTTTTGTTTTAACTAATAATTGTCAATCCAGGAGTTTTTGCAACCTATTATTACCAAATCAGTTATTAACCTAAATGTATTGGGTGATACTATGTCCCCCCAAGTCCTCATATACTTGTGATGGGGCTGAGTCTGGCACTTATGATCGGTTTGTTGTCTAGTGCTGGGATTGGTGATGTGAGTGCTGCACCTGCCCAGGGGTGGAACTGAGATACAGTGTAAGAGAGGAGGGTCTTCCTCCTTCTCTCTTCTGCTCTTCTGCTCTCTCTCTCGCCAGAGCCTTGCTGTTTTGGCGGCGGCCATGAATGGTGGCCCTGCCACTCCATGCTGCCTTGGAGCCAACTGAGTATGGACTGAAACTCCCAAGAAACTGTAAGAAATAAACCTTTCCTTCCCTAATTTTGGGCGTCAGGTATTTTGTCTCGGCAATGAGTGAAAAGTAACTAAGACACTAAACTAAGCAGTCTTTATTCATCCCATTATATATAATCTTACTGTTTTGGGGTGTTAGTCTACCACACTCTTTCAGCATTCCCATTCTGTCATCTAATGTATTAGCTATTCCTTCCGGTCTTAACTGTCAGTCTTCTGAAGGGATCAGCATGAGGCCTCCATCATTAATACTGTTTTGAGTAGGGAGGGGATGGCAATCACTTTCAGGGTGGCAGAGATCAGGAAGCGACTCTCTAGCTATGTTGCTTTCCTTCCTGTAGTAGGTGATCGTGAGGCAGCGGCCAATGGTCTTGCTTGGAGAACCATGCCTTCGTTGTCACATGACCCCAAGGGCAGGCTTCCAGGATGTAACTATACAATTGTGCATCCGTCCCAAGCCTTTGTTCCTCACCTAAGATTGATTGGCCTAGAACTTACCTGACACAAGAGAATCAACCAAAATTCCTTCTCTTGGAACAAAACATTGAGTCCACGGAGTCCAGTCTAATTTCCAGAGTGGAAAGGGGAAACTACTCAGAGTCCTGCATGCATATAGTTTTCCCCTCAGGGCCTGAGCAATAGAGAAGAAACAGTGAAGCAGCACAGAGAGGAGAGAGAGGAGGCCGTGGATGGCCACTGCACCCTCCTTCTTTGGAACACGTCTTCCCTTTTATATTGTCACTTTGGTGGGAGTGATTGTTACCTGGTAACAAAAGAACTCTAATTGACTCAAGTACCTTCCAATTTTCTAACCCATTAGCTCATCAAACCCACCTTGAACCAAGGTGATCCCTGCTGACTCCCTTTCCATCCATCTGTTAGTTTGTGCTTTGGTTTCTTTTCCTGCTCTGTGCCCAGCGGGCTCTGTTGAAAGTCAGCTTTCTCTAAAACCAGAGCTTACGGTGGAGACTCAAGGGGTCTAATTTATGGAGGAGGTAAGGAAGGCACTGGAAAGGAGGTAGTTCAGGTGTCTAGATGCAGGAGACTCAGGAGGCAAATTACACCAGAGACTGGTCCCAGCTTGAAGAAAGGGGGCTGGATTTTGTGCCCCACTCATCAGTGATTGGCTGGAACAGAGAGAAAAGAGGGGCAAGACAGTTTGAATCAGCCAATAGCAGTTCTCTGGAGAAGGGTTGAGGCTTTACTATCAGCCAATCCTCCTAGCAGGTAGACAGGGTCCAGGTAAAAGAGACGCAAATGGGGTATCAATAAGGTCTGCGACAACACTCATCATAGCATGTTCTTTCAGGGAGGGTTCCTTTCAAACCTTTCAGGACACAAGCAACATGATGAGCACCAGTTGACCTTTGTTGTGGCATTTATCATTCCATGACTCCATGAAATACGCTGATGCTGGCGTTGAGATTAGAAACTATCAGAAGGAAGGAGTCTGTTCAGGCGGGGATGGGCAGTGGTAGCTGCCATCCTTTTGCAAATGATAGTGGGGCAGCTGGTGGGACTTTGCTGCCTGAACCCCTATTCAGCCCTCTCTGGATGACAGGATCTCAGACCTCCTTTGTTCCAGAGGTGGGCTCTGTGTACCCCAAACCCATCCACCTCTTCCCATGCACAGAGATTGCCTTGAGACAAACCCATGGCCCAACCTGGGTCAATAAAACTCAAGAGGACTCTAGATGCTCCAGGGAAAGAGGTTTCTTAGGTCTTATTAATGAGTAAGGAAAATGCCTGCTCCTTGCTGACTGACTCCAGAAAAGGATGGGATATTCAGAGCTCTCAAACCATTTCTGGAACTTGTACCCAGGATTAGCCTGAAACCCAGAATGGACAGAATGCTTGCAGGTCTGTGGAGCCCCAAGAAGACAGTGAATCTCCTCCTCCAACCAAACTCGAAGCCGGGGACCCCTGAGTCCCTCAGTGCATGACCCAGCGAATTCCATTATTTGCTGGATCTCATTTCAGACAGGTTTTTGTTCTTTGAAACATAAACTATGCTAAGTGATAGACTGCAGAGAGTGGGAGGAGGACTGGATTGCAGTCAGGGAATGTCACCACCCACTTGTATTTGGCACACTTTCCCGTGTAAATACTCCCCTTGAGTCCCATAATGTGCTCATATCTAAAAGCAGGAACAGACAACTCAGCATCCCCGATAACCCCCTTGCAGCACCCTGAACTGGATGCCAGGGTCTTGCCTTCCACTGCAGGGCTCTGACTTGAGGATGTGGTTCCTGGCACACTAAACCATTTAAATAACATTAGCTGCATTTGGAAGACCTCCAGCTGTCAACGAAGCTCTTCAGCTACATCTCCCAAAACGAGGGGAGAATTACCCCTCCAGCAGGGGCCTCTCCTAAACTTTGTTAATAAAACATTTGTTTGAAACTGTACGTTCATGTCCTTCTGAAACTCCTTGGAAAATAGTCAGAGCGCTCAGGATAGCAAGGAAGTCACGTGTAACATCCTGTACTGTGCCTCACGTGATCCTAGACTGACTTAGGAGAGGCGTGCATGCAGGAGTCCATCCCGGGGCAGGCAGGGGACAGCAGGTGTCATGGTTCAGTCCATTTATCTTCATCTTTCATCCTTTCACGGCCTTTCTAGGTCTCTGTCCTATTAGGGCTGTGGCATTGGTCTCATGCTTGGGTTGAGAGTGGCCCTGGATGATTTTTAACAATAATAATCTCAGTTATTATCATAGTTAGATATCTCTTTGTTTCTTTCCTTCATTTATGGTGCCTAATGCCATCTTTGACCAGATGGAGAATGCAATTAAAATAAATATAATGTAATATAAAAATAAAACAGAACATATTGCTTTTGCAGGACAATCTGGGCCCAAGATTCTCTGCAGTGGAAATTACTGGCTAAATAAACCTATCTCCTCACTGACATGAAGCTAAGAAGAGAGCTTGGTTACAACAAAAGGAGAGAGAAATGTCATTATTTCCTAAATCGAAGCAAGAGAAATTTTGTCCAAATGGAAAATTATTAAAGTAGAAAGGACTTATCTCCCTCTCTCTCTCTCTCTCTCTCTCTCTCTCTCTCTCTCTGTCTCTCTCTGTCTCTCTGTCTCTGTCTCTGTCTCTCTCTCTCTCTCTTTACATAAACAGCATCCAAAAATTCAGTAGTGCCATAGTGCAGGTGACACAGGAGAGAAAAAAATGAACAGTAAGAGTCATCTCACTGAAGAAGCTTCCTGTTTTGCTGGGGGAGAATCCATGTACCAGGAAAGGAGAACGGAACTATCTGGCAGGTGACCTATAAAGAGATGGTTGTATCTATATTCCGGTTAGGGTCCTTTCCCCCATTCTCATGAGAAACTCACCCTTCTCATACAACATTTCCAACCAGGAGTGGGCGCATCCAAACCTTGACCTCCCAATTATAGATACTGCTTCAGTAAGGAGGTTCTTGTACAAGGGACACAGACTCAGACCTGTGAAAATGAGAATTTGTTGGAAGGATCCATGTATCTTTCACAGAACTTGACAACTCTGCGGAAAGTAGGGAAAGAAGGAAATAGGGACTGGAAACTTCATAAAAACCACAGCGGGTACGGCCGGTCTCTCTGACTGTGAGTCACTGGGCTCTGCTCCTCTCCAAGTAATGACTTCCCCTTCCTCTCATTTCACACTGGCTCCTATCACATGGGGCAGGACTTCACTGGCCCAGTCTTAAAACTGTGGCATTTCCCCACATTGGGACCCCCAAATGCCTGATCACCACCCTAGGTAGGAACTCCACGAGGGAATCTCTTTGGTCCATGTTGGGTTGGGTGTCCACGACTGTTCAGCTCAGCTGTGACAGGCAGGGGAGTTATTGTTCGTCTGTACAAGTGCAGTTGTGAGAGCGCACGCATTTGAAGGAGCGGACAGTTCTCAGAAAAGGGCCTAAGCAGATCCACCGAAAGGCCTTCTTCTGTAAATCTGGTTCAAACTCATTATATTCATTCTTGGAAATTTACTAAATGCTTTCACTTATCATTTCTGTGATTGCAAGTCATAAAAGATATCTTTATCTTTACTTTATGCTCATCTATACTTTCCATTTCCAAAACCTGAGGTCATAACCGATACGTGTATCCCCAAATCCACATCTTCAGGAAAAACAAAAAACTATTGATGATCTTTATTCTTTTCAACTCTTCTCTGTTTAAAACCCATATACATACCAACTTAGTATTATGCAGGCAAAATCTTACCTGAAGGATTTCTAAGAAAGATAAATAAACATGCTTGGGAAACGTTGCGGAGTCTTACTGTGCCTCTTGCACACCAATAGAAATATTAGAAAAGTCATAAAAAGGGAAACAAATAATTGCCGTGAAGTCTGACCAGAGCATACACTGCAGGCATGAGTGGGTTTTTTGTTGTCATTGGCATATTGATTATACCTTGTCAGCTATAGATCTTTTGTCTTTTCTACTCGTGAATATTTGAGAATCAACAGAGTGAATTGAGGAGAAAAAGTCCGAACACTTCTTGAACATATGTTACATTCAAAGTATCTTGTGTTTTTTTTGTTGTTGTTGCTGTTTTTGCTACTGGGATTTGAACTCAGGACTTCACACTTGCCAGGTAGGTGCTGGGCCACTGAGCTACAACCCTGTCTTTTTTGTGTAAAGATAACCATTTAATACTTGTATCAGTCCAGTGAGGGAGATATTATTGTTATTTTGATAATAAGAAAATTAAAGCCTAGGGAAGTTGTGTGGCCACCTAGATCCACACAGCTAGTGACCTGACATGTGTAGAATAACCTAGGTCTGTCTGCTGCTTAAACTTTGCCTGTATTAACAACATTTCCATGACATTTAGATGCATGGTACAAGGGATGGTCAAGATATGTATGCTTAAGTAAAAATTCTGTTACAGTAAAAACATATTGCCATAATCACTTTCAAAATACCCCCTTTGCTTTGACACACTCATCCCATCATCGTGGCCCTTTCTGAAGCAGTTCTGGAAGGCCTCTTTCGTGAGTGTCTTCACAAAACACCAGCAGTGCTGCTGCCGCGTACCAACCAACAGAAAGGCAGGGTCATAAAGACACGAAGTCCTCATCTGCCTTGCTCAGCTGGCCGGGCCCCCTGTGACTTGTAGCTTTAACTTTCAAAATGACCGCGAAAGATAAATGTTTTGAGTCAGTTCAGGACATCAAGGCAACCACAACAGCACACCTGGAGACACCCGTGAAAAAGGACTTCCACAACTGCTCGGGCAAGTGGCAAACACAATAGGATATGCGTGCTTGAGGTGAGGAGGGGCATTTTGAGGGGGACAAATGGCAATGTGTCCTTTACTGTGATAAGTTTTTAAGTTTAAACATTAACCACGGGTTGCAATCACACCTCATATTTGAGTTAATGAGGTCGGAAAGATTGACAAAATGCCCAGAAGTTCCAGGTCCTATCTCTGAAATAGTAGATCTACAGCCTTGGGAAAAATCAGTCCACACTTGCGAAACCATCTTCCTCATTTA
>RJWM01033266.1:0-20763 GCA_004363535.1 Dasyprocta punctata
AATGGCAGGGGATGGGTTTTCATGGGAGTTAAAGCAAGGATGGTGTGGGGGAGGCCCAGAGAGGCAGGAACTCACCCTTTTTACTTCCTTACCCATCTCTCCTGACTATACTGGATGAATCTTCCTAATACAATGCAACCAATGTTATGGTTCTATAATTTCTTAAGACCAATTTGATGTAGGTGAAGTCAGATCATTTACATAATATACCATGTCTTTATTTTCATTGTGTCTTTATTCTGGGATGACTTGAAGCTACATTTTTATGTAACCCTCCTGTTGAACAAGCTCAATTCTACATGATGCAAACAGAAGCCAAACTTGTATTTTCTATTCTATTCTCTTCCCATAAATCTTCTTAGCTTACTCTCTCCTGACCCTGAATGAAATGTGCATCCGTCTTTCCCTTGAATTAAAATGGCCCTTCAGGTAGGCTTGATAGAAAAGACAACTGTTAGGAAGACTGCAGATTGGCTCCTTTGATTGTCTGGAGACAGCCTTAGACTCTGCCATTAGGGGCAAGAGGGTGCTTCTCCCCTGGACCTCAAGCCTCGCTTTCCTGGCCAGGTCCAGCCAGCAGGCATGTACCCAAAGTCATGGAGTACCCAAACCCCAGGCAATCTCCCTGCTTGCTTCTTTTGAACCTCCATCATCTTTCAGTTGGATTTTTGGAAGGGGAACATTGTCCTCTCACTGCTGAGAGTGGTAGAGGGCGTATAGCACACTGATTCATGTCCCTAAACAGTCCTTGGGCCAGCCTTGCCCACACCTCTTTCTGAAGTCTAGAGTGATGGACTGATGCCACCAAGACAGTGCTCACAGCATCTTAGTTTGTAGTAGATAGTTGTGTATGTGGCTGCAAATTGGGAGACACTTGACCCCTATCATATTGTCCTTAGCTTTTAAGGGCTTAGCGAAATGAAGCTGAGAGACCTCAGAATGAGTCATGTGTGGCACCCTGTTATGTAGGAGAATGTCTAGTCTAGCTAGAAGAGACCTAGAAGACTTGGACACATAGCGCAATGCTTTTACCCGTCATTTGGGGTGACGTGGAGAGACTAACTCCTATTGAGCAATGTGCCTCTTCTCACAACCATCACTACAAAGCAGCCCTCAACATGTGGCTCCATGCCAGTTCCATCACTTATCCTTTAGAATCCCTACCTCCCTGTCATGCCTTCAGCTTTATAGTGAAACCCAATAGCTAAAAAGCTAATAAAGGTTGGATAAAATCCCTTTATTCAAACAAGTGGTCACAAATTTTCAGATTTAGTGACATTAATTTCAATGAAGACTTTTAGGAATACCTTTTTTTTAGATTCAGGCAATCAAAAGTAAAAATTTGTAAGGAAGTATTTTGGGGCTGGAGCTCTTAGAAGTAGAATTTCAAGGTCACAGTTATGGCTTATCCAACAAGAATACACAAATAATTGGTTTGATTAGGTCCATCTGATATCATTAATGTTAGAAAAATTGAGGACAGTTCAATGAGTGACCCAAATTCCCACTTTGCTTTTTTATTTATTTTTTAATGATTTTGAAGTACATGAAAAGTGGGCCAGAAAAAAATGATAAATGAGGTTTTAGACTGTAATTATAACTTTTAGAAACATGTTCTGGATTTAAAACCAATAAGGAGAAAAGAACTGAACAAAATAAAGGTTTAAATGTCTGTGATCTGAAATTTAAACCACATATTAAATATGCTAAATTCTATACAATAGAACATCACAAATAACTGTTGACAAACATTTGAATTCAGAGGAGCATTCATAATATATCAGTGTGAGAATGTGGGGCAGGCCCAGCAAACCTTGGGCCTCCTCCGCTTGCATGCCCAGCCCCTCCTATTAGCCAGGCCACAAGAGTCCCCATAGCATCTGCCTGCTCTCCTGTTTCCTCACAGCACATGGCTCAGAACTTCTTAGAAAAGGAATCTCAAAGCACACCAGTCAAGGTTAGAAGTTTGTCAGCTATTCAGTAGATATCTTTTTCAACTCAAATGTAAGGGATAACCCCAATGAAAATCTCTTTAAAATAGAAAAGTGAAAGGAAACATCTGCCAGTTTTAGTTATCATTTTTTTTAACCACCATCAAACATTTGGAAATTTATCTAGATCCTCTATGGGTGAAAAAAACATTCACTGGTTTTATCTCTAGTTCTAATGAAACTTATGTTTCAATTTCTGTCTAAAAGTGAGAAAATTTAATCAAGTGGGTACAGGAGAATATATGCATAGTCCTTGTTGGAGTAGCACCTTACTGAATCAGAATTAAGTGAGACAAGTTGGCAAGATGTGACCACAGGAACAGAGCTCCTGAAATTGGTGGTCTTCTCAGCAACCTGGGGCCATACCACCAAAGTTGGTATTCATCTTACTGTGTTTCAACTGCATGTTATACAAAATAACAGTGATACCAGTCTCACAGGGCTAGAAGGACTAAATAGAATAATCTTTACTAATTCATCTGCCTTAAAACTACAGAGATCTTGTTGTTCAGAGTATTTCTGCCTTTCTACCTTTTCCAAGGAAATGTGAGTAGATGGATCTTCATGTGAAGTTGCCTAAATACAGAGTAAGTTTTAAGAAATATATGGCTAAACAATTTTGCCACTGTGTGAACACTGTAGAGTATGTATACACAAACTAAGATAGCTATGTTCACTAGGTGTTGTAATCAAGGGTGTGCAAGGAGAACAAGACAATTATATAGAAGACACAGAATTTATAGTATTATTTATAATGGTCACCCAAGGAGTCAAATACAAGAAGTGTAGGAAATATGTCCACACTCTAAAGACCTAGAAAGTCCAACTGAAGGCCTGGATCCCATGGCAATAACCTGCATGAGTTCAGCTGTAAACCTAGAGCCCATGACAATGCCTTCCACGAGTCCAGCTGGAGGTCTAGAGCCCATGACAATGACTCATGGAAGTCTGTTTCACAGATCTGCGCTGGGAAGGCCCAAAGGTCAGTGGGGAAGTTAGAAAATCTATGCCAGTGGGGTGCAGGATCCATGCCAGTAGGTTGAGGGTTCTGCACTGAAACCAAAAAGTGATGCTCAAAATAAGGACCAGGGCTCCCCTGGAAAGTACCACAGCCATCCTCAGCAACAACGAGGTCCCTAGCTCCTCAGATGATGAGAACAGCCCAAGTTCATATCAGGAAGCCAGAGTGACAAATTTCTCCTGGAGACTGAACAGCACACATCTTCCCCTCCAGAGCCATGAAGCAATGCTCAAAGTAAGGACCAGAGCGCCTCCAAAATGAACAGCATTCATTCTCAGCAACAAGGTCCTGAGCTCCTCCAATGATAACAGCTGAGTTCATATCAGGGAAGCCAGCATGACAAGCTCCTCAAAGAGAATCAACAGCTCCAAACAACACTTAGGAGAACCCACAGTGCTATTCTTCCTCGCCAGGTCTCCTTTTAAATGCTGGCAAATTTTCTCAGGTGGGCCATCTACACTCAGCACCACACTGATTCAGTTCAGCTGGTGTTTAAAATGACCACCAATTTTTAGTCCACCACACTAGGCAATATAATCTTATGGGACCACCACTGTGTCTTTGGCCTATCATTCACCAAATGATCTCTAAGTGGTACACAACTGTAACCATATAGGTGGATCCTACTTCATGAGGTGATTCTCAACCTGCAAGCATATTAGACTTCATTGGCAAGATTTTTTAAAATCTTGTTGCCCACACCATAGACCTATTATTGATAGTTTTTCAGGAGAGGGATGTAAGCATTAGTATGTTTTTAAAAATCCCCAACTGTAACTGGGTGCAGTGGTGCACGCCTTTAATCCCAGCACTTGGGAGGCTGAGGCAGGAGGATCATCGTGAGTTCAAGACCAGCCTGGGCTACAAAGTGAGCTCAAGGCCAGCCTGAACTGCATAGTGGGACCCTGTCTCACAACATAGGGCCAGGGATTTAGCTCAGTGGCCTAAGCACCTGCCTGGCAGGCACAAAGTTGTGAGTTCGATCCCTGTACCAAAAAAAAAAAAAAAGTCCCCAACTGATTCCAATGTGGAACCAAATTGGAAATTGCACCTGAAATCTCTGTAAGAACTTTGTTTGCAGTATAATTTACTAGAATATTTGCCTCTCAGTACAACAATGTCCAGGACATACATGTGGCCATGAAGTGCTTACATGTGACTAGCTTTAGCTAAGATGTACTATGAGCATGAAAAACACTCCAGATTTTGAAAATTTAACATAAAAAGAATATGAGATCTCGATAATGTTGTATAATTAATACATAAGTCCCCGACTTACATTCAAGTTGCCAACTTTCACTGATACAAATGGACCTTGCATTTTGTACTTTTATGCTTCACACTGAATGTTTTCATCAAAGGTATATAAAACTCGCTTTGTTAAACTTAATAACTTTCCCTCAGAATTATCTCTTTCAAAATCAAGGACTTACTGTATAATGATAACATTTTGTATATTTAATGATAACATTAAAAATAATAACTATAAAGATAATAATCATAAAATATAAATTAAATCTATTTTATTATATAGTTTAGATATTTTAGGCTAAATAAAGGGTGTTACTAAGATTGATGTCACTGCTTCTTTTCACTTTTTATGAAACTACTAGAAATCTTAAATTACTTGTATGCTCCATGTTATATTTCTGCTGGACAGCATGGCTCTAGATTAATGGTTTTCAAAGTGAAAATCTGTGGACTGGAAGTAGCACATCACCTGAGAACTCATTAGGAAGGCAAATTCTCAGGAACCACCTTAGATCTATTGACCTATTACAGTCTCTATATCTTCAGGTCCCTCTGCAGATTCAACCAGTTGTAAACAGAAAATGCTTTTAAAAATGGCTTCTATGTTTAACATGTACAGACTTCGCATTTAGTTGGTTGTCTTTACTGACTTCCTGGAGACACTAGAAACAAAAATATGGTGTACCTAAGAACATCTCTTTCCTTCTAAATATAGGGCATATTTTTATTGAACCAAAAAACATAAGAAGTACTATTGTACTTTAAAATGTTAAGCACTTAGTAATCTTGAATTTCTGTTCTTTTTTATATTACCTACTTAAATTTTATTTAAAATCTGATATATATCAAAACCCCTAGTATCTGTTAAGAAGATATCCTGCAAAATTTTCATGGCACTAGATATAATCATCAAAAAATGTAGGTTGGTCCTGTTCTAAAGATGACACCACCAATCTAAGACTTATTTATTGTTCTCTGATCTATATATTTGTGCTCATAACCTCTTTCTGGTTTCTCCAGAGCATGTTAAATCTTATCTGTCAACCTCTTTGTCATCTCCCTTTCTGAAAGGAAAAAGAAAATGATTCAAGGTCAAGCAGCTCCTTCATCACAAGCAGTTTAACCTAATTTGCCTGAAAGATTTGAATTCTCAAAAATAAGCCTAAATTGGAAGCTAGCAAATTAAACACTGACATTCACTGAAAGCTTAGAGCTATGTCCTTCCAAAGCAAAAGATCAGGTATTTTAGGCCTCTCTGGACGCTCTCAGGGATCACAGGAGGCCACCAGGCATTGGTGCCAAGCACCCTGCATAGGGCGAGGAACCTGCCTCTTGGGCACTCTAGCGGGAACTGAGACAGCTGAACTTGCTTACTGATAGAGAGGGTACTGCAGCCACAAAATGGAAGTCCCCCAACTGAAGTGAGATAAAAGACTAACCCCTAATCCATAATTTTGTCTAGATCATACCTGCCTGGAAAAATAATAAAATGATTAATATATAGCTTTGGTTCTATACTATAATCAAGAAATTAAAATGGCAGAAATAAGCCTAATGGGAGACTTTGAAAAAAAATCAATGCAATGGCAAAGGGTCCCCATCCAACCCTAAGAGAGTGACTAGGAAACGTCAGCAGGACATGACAATGCAGCCAATACAAGAACAATTCACCTGAGACACATGGCAATGAGAATGTGATCATCTAACTGTAAATTAGTGTTAAAATTGTGTTAGTTCTTTAAAAGTCCTTCAAGAGTATTAATAAGCAGTGGAGAGTTAAGGGGTCAAATTCAGGTTCTTCAATGAGTCTGTCCCGGGTCTGAGATCCAGGTTTGCAATTTACAAACTACAGGACCTTTAAAATGTTTTCAGTGTCAGTTTCCTCACTTGTAAAATGATTTTGCTGCCATATATCCCACTGAGTTTTTGATAGTATCAAAAGACATGATCTATTTTAAATGCTACACCTAGTACACAATACATAGGAAGCAATCCATGCATAGCTATTGCTTCTGTTGTATTCCTATCACTTATACAATCCCTATCCATACTTCCAAATGTACGGGCTACAAGAGGGATCAACATTTTAAAAACATGTCTACTCTGTAAAAGACACCCTGCTGTTATTTTACCCTCACAACACACCTTAAAAGGTAGACACTACTCTCTGCCTTTTGCAGGTGGGATAAGAAGGCTCTCAGATATTTAAAAACCTTGCCCAAGATCAATAAGTAGAAAGAGAGAGAGAGAGAGAGAGAGAGAGAGAGAGAGAGAGAGAGCCAGAATTTGTACCCAAATCTACTTGGCTCAAAAATTCAGTCTTTCCATTATACCGTGCAGTCTACTTGGAAACCTTAGCAATGAAGGAAAAAAAATCCCATTATAGCTATCTTGAGGGGAGGAGATATTTTTCAGTTTTTATACATAGAAAGTTTAATTTTAACTAGAATAAGAAGTACATTATGTGCAAGAATTAGTAAAGTTTTTTTTTTCCATTTTTATTTGGGCACTCTGAGATTTAAAACCCCTTAAACCCTGGGCTAATACTGGGTTCTATCCAAAAGAGATAGGAAAACTGGTTCTCAAGAGATCTAATGTATCAGAACAGATGCCCAGTTGCATATACGTTTAATTTTAACAAATAGTTTTTCATAACTATAGGATTTTCTATATTTATTAAAAAAATCTGGCACATGAGAAAATATCAAATTGTGCTATTCCACCTCCATATGTGCCAGTTATCTATAAATATAGAAATGCAATAATTATCACTAAAACTGTTACTTGTTAAATTTTCAAAAACAGATAAATCATGAATATGAATTTGAAAAATAATTTAAAGAGTTAAGAAATGGAAAAGGAACTACAGTCACTGACTCTGTAACTCAGATGTGGCCTAAAAGCCACCTACTCCAGATGTGGTATGTAAATCTACTTTGCCAAGTGGTTTTCAAATCTCCTCCTAAACACCTCCAGTGAAAGCAAGCTCACTATTTGCACAGAATCTCATTTTCTGGTGAATCACTTGATTTCTTGATCACTTTATTTGTTGATACAATGCTTTCTCTGTGTTTATTCAAAGTTTGTTCATACTAATGTTACCATGTATTGAGCCACCAATAAATGTCCAGTGTCCTGTTTGCACTATTCAATTCCTTATGTCATGGAACCTTAACACAACCTTACAAAATATTCACATGTTCACAAGAGATAGGATAATTAAGGTATCACTATGACAGTAAATAAGTGGCCTGGTCTGCCTTCTTCCAGGGTCTGTGCTCTTTCTGCATAGCTGACTTACTGGTAACATGCCATCACCAAAGAAGGTGTTGGTAACTTTTTTTCTAACCCCCAGGGTAGAATGGGGCTTCCTCAAGCACATAATGGACAGTCATCATGTCTCCATAAATAGCCTTTTCTCCAGGTTAGGTTTTCCTGAGTTTTCCTCATTATATGCACATGATGAAATTTTGTTTCCTTACCTTTGTGGGAACTCCCTTTATTTCTTAGTTGTCAATTCTTGTGTTCAAATATAATAACCAGAACCAGGTACGATGCCCCAGGCATGACTTAAAAAGTGTAGAGTAAACAAAACCTTCCTATTCTCTATCTGAATGCTCTATACCCATCAAGGCAAATATCTAAGCTTTTATTGACAACCTCATGTAGCCATCAAACACTATCATCTTCAGAATCAACAAACCCCTAAAGTCTTTCTTGTTTTAGACCTTCCATCTAACATCTTTCCTTCTAGAAAAACTGTCGAACAATATGATTCACATAAGTGAATAAGCACATTAATCTGCTTACTTCTTTGGCTGTAGCATTTGGGTTATAGTGATATTTGACCTAGGCCAATTAAAATCCTTCCCTGGAACTTTTCAACAGAAGCAAGAGAATTGTTTCCTTTATTCTGACTAAACTAGAAACAAATTAAATTCAGAATTGTTGGGAGGCCAAAGTTGTTCTGAAATGAAAACTAAAATGTGCAGAAAGAGAATATAAAATGAGACAAGTTGAAAAACTCTCAGCAGTAAATTCTGGGGTATCATGATTTGTATACAGGATCCAACTTGCCTCTGCTCTTGAATGCAAACAATGAAAGTTGAAATCTCTGTCGCTTACAACCCAAGAAGTCCTGACTAATTCACTACTACCATGTCTTTGCTTAAACTTTTAGGGAGTTTTGGGGACCCAAGTGCTGAACTTGATTATTTGAATCATATTTTTAGCTTATAAAAATGTTTTAGGATCCTAAATGCATTATCCTTTCCAACTTCATGTTGTCTACATATTTGGTTATTCAGTTAGCAGACTTAATAGTAGTTAACAAAACCTGAAGCATAAGTGAAGGCTGTAAAACAGGCCTCAAGTTGAGCCACAGGAGTTTTCTGTTGAAACCGACTTTGTCGATCAGCAACATTCAAGTGTTGATTCGTCTAGTCTGTGATGCAAACTCCCAGGCCCCAAACATAATCTTTCTTTTCTTTGTGGCTCAATATTCTTGTCCCTGAAATATATTCTAGGGTTGTAAACTGTGACGGGAACAAATGACAATGTAATTCGCAAATATCAAGCATCGGGTTGAATAGAAAGAGAGAAGGAAAGTATAAGATGGGGAGAGATTCCATTCTTATTTTACAGATGAAGAATCTGTGCTAAAGGGACTTGGCTATCATTGTTCAGTTGGCTTAGTGTTTCAGCTTTTTTATTTTTAAATAATGAATGTCAAGAATTAAAATGCTTTTCAGTGTCTATTGAAATGATCAGATGTCTTTCTGAATTCAGCTATGTGCTTTTTCAGTAAAAGTAAATGATTCATCTTTAATAATGTTAGCTCAGTGCTGAGTGAGATGATGTCCTAAGTTGGGGATGGGTAGAGGGGAAAAAAATGGGGAATGGTAAAAGTATAAGAAATAATCCAAGATAAACTTTATGTATTTCAAAATTGTACAATGTCAACTTTCTCTGGGGCTTGCTTCATGCACAGGGGGCAATGAATGAGCTTTGCAGAGAGATAAATTCAGGTTTAAATCATTCTACTTTCCTCACCTGAATGTTGCTGTGATAATGTCAACTTCACAAGATGGCCATGGTACACAAACCATTATACTGATGAAAGAATATTGTCCAGTACCAGAGACATATTTCTCAGTAAATGTGAGTCCTCTTCCCTCTCTACTTTATTTCTTCTGGTGATATTTTAAAATATATTATATATCCTCATTTACTTTCCCAAAATAAATTTTGTGAAAAATAAAATTTATGAATGGATAAGCAGAATGTGACAGATTTGTACAAAGGAAAATCATTAGACCTTAAAAAGGAAGGAAATTTTGCACAGGCTATAACATGGATGAAACTTGAGGACATTGTGCTATGTGAAATAAGCCAGAAACAAAAAGGAAAACTGTTTGATTCCACTTATATGAGGTCCCTACCGTAATCAAATTCGCAACACAAATAGAAGAACGATGGTTTTCAGGGGCTGAGAGAAACAAGAAGTAGAGTTATAATTTAATGGGTACAGAATTTCAGTTTAAGATGAAAAAGATCTGGAGATGGGTAGTAGTGATGGTTGCACAGCAATGTGAATAAACAATGCCACTGAATTATACAGTTACAAGTAGTTAAAATTGTGAATTTTATGTTATGTATCTCTTAGTGCTATAAAATTTGCCATTTAAAAAGAATTAAACTTGGTGGTCCTTTTGATTGTCATCCATTCCAAATTAGAAATGCAAACTAAGGTTTCCAAGCCATATATTTCCCTATTATAAGATCACCAGACAGTCTAAGGTCAGTTTTGTTAAGAGTCATGCAGAGACGCTGCTTGGCCATAATGGGATATAGCATGAATGCAAGGGTAAAGCCCGTGCTGAAGAGGTGGTAGATGCCCCCATGTCCAGGAAGCTGCCACGTGGTGCAGCCCACAAGGTTCGTGCATTTCTGAACTCAACTGAGCTGGTATTTGCAGCTCCCTAAGCCTTTACTTGCCTCTCTCTCTCTTCTTGCTGAGTCTGAGCCCAAGAGACAGCAAAAATAGCAAGATTTATATTTTCTCATTCAATTTACTTGGATTTCACATTTATAATAATATTTTTATCATTATAATAAAAATCATGTCAGCTAACATCTTAATATTAGGGGAAAATCTTATTAGTAAAATCTTGAACATTGTGGCTCATGGACATCACTACATCCTCTGAACTCTTAGCACCTCCTGTCTGTGCTATTCAACTGGCATTTGTCATCTGTGGTTGTGTGACATATCTTTTTTTGTTCTCTTCAATTGTCATCTATCATTGAGTCAGATTCAGTCAATTCACTAACAAAATTTGACATCATCATTGCCTTGGGGTTGATTGAGCATCCTTTGGCTATTGAAGAAAAACACATACTGATTTTTTTTCTGTTATTTTTCAAAATATTTTATCCAGATTTGCTGTCTAAACTACCATAATCTAAATTGTCATTTAATATTTGAGCTCTCCAATGTTTCTCTCCACTCTGTTGCCAAAATTATCTATTTAAAATACAAATCTGGTTAAGCACATTTACAGTTAACATCATCCACTCATTTATGTGTTAAGTACAAATTTTCTGAGTAACAACTGAGTGGAACATGTGCCAGGCCCTGAGCTGGTTGTTAAAGACACAGAGGTGAAAAACAAACCTCTTGTCTTCAAGAAATTTGTTGTCTAGCACAGAGACCAACATGAAAACATGTGCAATATAATGTGATCAAGGTATAAATAAGAAAAAAATACACGACAACCCAAGACAGAAAGGAAAATAGGATATGAGGGTTTAGGGAATGTTTCACAACAAATGTGTCTTTCCACTGAATAAACTTGATGTCAGTAATTTTCATTTATTTACCTTGGGCCTTTCCCTGTTTCTTTTGTACTGTAGTGTGAGAAGGTTGGAATGAGCTATAACCTTGCATGTCAATAAGAGAATCTTCAGAAGATAGCACTTTTGAGTCAACCGATAGACTTGGAGAAGTTTTTACACTATATACTTGACAAAAGACCTTAGTACATACATTACTATATTGCAATCACATCCACTGAATCAACATACATTATAGCATTACTACAAATCCGTAAGAAAAAGCCAAACAACACTTTTTTTTTTAACTAATAACAACAGGAAGAAATGGCTAAAAGTGTATAGTATTCATCAGAAAAGAATGAAGATGTGCTGGGAGTATAGTTCAGTGCTACAGCATGTATGAAGCCTTTAGTTCAATCCCTAGCACCACACACCCACATACACACACACACGCACACATGCACACATGAATGAAGGTGTGCTATGCACATGTACCAGCTCCCTACAAGGAATGTAATCATTATATATTACAAACATATACTAATAAAAAATAAAAGTTGAAAAAGTAACAAAAACAATGGCTATAATGGAAAAGATTGAAAATACTAAGTATTGGAGAAAACTCAAACTGTCTATATATTTTCTCCATTGCTGCGGCAAATGTAAATTATTACAAACACTACAAAGTTTTTGGGTATGTACAAGGCTATATGAAGGTTCATAGCAGCTTTTTCATAAAAGCTAAGAACTAGAAACAACTGACATGTCCATCAACAGTTGGATGAATAAGTACAGTTGTTGTGTTCACATATTATAATACATAGTGAACAGTAGTAACAAAGAACAAACATGTCACACACAGCATTATGGATAAATTTCACAATTTTGAAAAATAAACACAAAAATTTAAGAACAGGCAAAAATAACTTACAGTAAAAGAGTAAAGTAATGGCAAGCTTCAGGGGCTATTTACTAGGAGAAGGAAGGAGTGAACCTCCTGGGATGATGGCAATACATGATCACTTAATTCAAGTATGTGTTTGGTGAGATGGAATTCATCAAGAAATGTATTTAATATTTGTGTACTTTGTTGCATATAGATTAGTCCTTAATAAAATCAATTTTAAATGGCTACTACCTTTGAGCTTTAGGTACATCAGGGGTCCCTCCCTTCCAATAGACAGAATCTCTACATATGGTTCAATGCCCTACCTACAACTAGAGGTTCATCTGTCTGCAGTAGATTGTGTGATACATTTGTATCCAAATGTATTTGTCAGCTTTTCAATTGCTATATATAATATCCAACACCCACAACTTAAAGGAGGACAAGTTGCTGAGATTTGGTCTGTGTCAACTGATTCTAAGGCAGGAGCATCATAGCTGAAGGGCACTGTAGAGGAAACATTCTTAGTTCATGATAACTGGGAAGCAGAACAAGGGAACAGTGACAAAGAGGAAAGGGGGCAGAGACCATATATATTATTCAAGGACACGCCTCCACAACCCATCTAGACACATCCAGACTGTGCTTTAGTAATCTCTTAGTAATCTCCTAATCCAACAAGTTGACATATCAGGACTCATAGTCACACCCAGAATCTACTTTGTTTTCTGCACGTGCATTAAAATCTTTAAACTGCTCTAAAGGATGGTACGTCATTGATGATTTTCTCTCCTTGGCTGTGGACAGAAGCTACAGGCTGTTAAGAGACAACCTCAACAGCCAACTGTTCTCACAATGGTGGCAAATTTGTAAGAATTTGGGTAGGGAGATCGTCTTCCCAGCATACAGGAAGGACACTCTGTTCTGTACTACACAATTCCTTTGCATATTTCAAACACTGGGCATCACGTCAGGGGATGAGGCCCAAATTTTTTCTTATAAGGTAATGGAGCAGCCAAATGTAGTTGAGCAGAATTGTGTTACAGGAATTCAAGGTCTTTGACCAGCAGTAGTTGAATGGTCTCCATCTTTTTAATTGAATGTGAAAACATCAGTAATTCTGAAATACTGCAGCAGCATCTTCAAGAATGGCACCTCACTTAAAAGTAGTCATTATTGATCAGGCTCTGTCAATTCTAAGGCCTTACAGATCCAATTAGAACAATAAGATCTGAGGACAGAGTTTTATGGCGACACTACTGCCTTGTGGGACTTTCTCATCTGCATTGTTTGAGTCAATGTAAGATAAAAGCATTGAGTTCAAAGGACCTGAAAGGATCCAGACTGAAACACCACAGGAGAACTGAACACAGCTCCCTCCCTCCCTTCAGATGTATTTTCTCATGCATGAATAGGCACATCTCCCACCCAGTCCCCACTCAGTACCCACAGAGCAGCAGGAATATCCCTTATGTTGAGCATCTCTTTTCCATGGACCTTCTTAAACACACTTTCAAATTTGAATGTGGATAAAAATATCAAAACAGAAAGGAATTCTGTTACCAATCATTCCATATATTACAGTGTTTGAATTGCCCGTGCATTGAGACAGGAAAGTCTCTACAGTTTTGGTAAGACTCCAATACCCACCTCCAGCCACAGGTGACCCATTCAGAGGTGGAAACTAACGTTCAGTAAAAAAGCTATGCTAAAGACTAATACGAATGTGACCTACACATACTTTTAGTCATCATTGGATGTGAAGCTGCACAAAACCAAAAGGGATATGAATTTTAAATTTTTAACAACCATTATCAGATGAGATAGAATGCTGCTCCTAAAGTGAAGAGCAAGTCTTACAACCCCTGATGCTCTCTTAGTTACCTATGCCACCACAGCAAGAGAGTTCAGAATTTGGGAAAGGTGGTTCTGACCCTAGGAATACAGTATGTTAGTGCTTGTCATTACGTCCCTGAAGCTGTACTATTTTGTTTCCTTTTTAATTTTTTCTTTTTACTAGCCCAGAATCCACTTTCTTCCTTAGGTATTATTCTATCTCCCAAAGAACTCATGAAATACTTCAAGTTGCATCCTTCAACCACTGTCAAAGTTAACTTCTAACATAAATGCATAATGGCTTAAAATATTAACCTGCATGATGGACATATCTGTATTTTATAAGAGATTGGGCGGAGCTCCTGTGGCTTTAACCCTCTAGATACCTCTGGAGTTTCCTCTAATGAAATCAGTGATACCACCACTAACAGTGTCCTCTCTGCCTACCAAACTCCTGCATGAAGCCTAAATTGTCAGTTTCTACAGAAGGGATAATGAGCCTTGACTAAAATGACTTGAATAACAAATGTTATACTAACAGATTAGTCGAGACAAGCCTGGATGCACAACACTGTCTATTTGCAACACATCCATAGCAGAATTCCACAGCTAGAATTTCCAAGATGTGCTTATTATCTCATTGCAACCAAGTAGTAAGAACAGATTATGGCACACAGAAGTAAGACTAAAACATCTAGTGATTCTGTAAGAGCCCAGAAGTGGGACTGTCCAAAGCCTTCTTATCCTACCACGAAGCTGGCCAACAAATTTACTTATACACTGGTTGGAATTTGCTGTATTGGCTTCTCTTTATTCTGTAATTACAAAATCGGTGCAGGTTTTGAATCTAAGTCAGGACAGAAATTAACAGTTTGCAACTACCTGATTTGGAATTCTCCAGAGGAACTGAGAGAATGTGGATGTGACCTGACCTGGAAACTATCTTCTGACGTGCCTGAAACTGTCTTGCTGCTTTGGCAAGGCTGTTACATACCAAAGACCATACCAGATTCTGTAGATAGTGAGCTCAGTTTGGGGCAGCTTGAATTTGAAATACCAGAAGACAATGGGAAATGCTGGAGAGAAGTTGAGGAATGAGGTGAGGACTAGAGATATGACATTACAGAGATCTATGGAGAAGACATTGTTAGTGTCATGGGTGTCGAAAAAAACTGCCCAGGGAACTGTAACATGAAGATGAAGTCATCATAAGGATGCTCCCAGGAGAGTCTCCATTGAAGCAGAAAATAAAGGGAAAGAATAAGTGATCACAGAATAAATGTCAGTGAAGTAGGGTGGAAGGCAGGGGAAATGAGTTCCAAGGAGCAAAAGTTAATACTAGTGTCAGACTACAGAGAGGCTAGGTAAGAGGGAGGCAAGGTGAAAGTAAGCAATTTGATTTGATTTTTTAGTCAGGAGTTGATCACCATTAACCTTTGCTGAGCAATCTCTATGAAAAAGGAAGGTGTGGGTGTGGTACAGAAGCAAATCAAATTGTGTTCATGCATCAAGTGTAGGTCAAGAAATAGAGGTGTTTCTTTTAGACCAAGATTGAAAAGGATAACTATTTATGGAGACAGAAGTTTTTGAAGGATATGTTTTTCTCCAAAGATGAAGGAGATCTAAGTATATTTGTAGCCAGAGGGGCAAGAAGTGTAGAGAAAGAGTAATTGAAGATTTAAGAAAAAGAAAGAATAATTGATGTAGCAGAGATTTGGTGGAAACAAAAGGAGACAGGATCAAGAATTCACAAATACCAGAGTGAGCCTGCACAAAGTGGAACGGAAAGATGGGGAAGGGACAAAAAGCAAAAACCCAAGCTTGTAAATCAGAGGACCAGATATGGACTACATTCTTTTCTGATGGTTTCAGTAACAGAGATAGAAAGCAACATTCCTCTGTTTCTCCAGTGTGAGTGAGATCCTGGAACAAGTGGGAAAGAAGAGAAGATTAATGGAAAGGTGCAATGAGGATCTCATAGCTGGACAATAAGACCTAAGACTACATGATTTCAAGCATAAAATTTGGACACACTTCCAAGAGTAGGTGTGACAAATGACAGAATATTTTCCATTGCTACAGCAAACCCAGGACCATGACAGCCAATTAGGAAGGAAAAGCAAATGTTTTGTTTGAAACAAGAGTTAAAAAGAAATAAGGAACTGATTGGACATTACTATATGGATAAGCACAGTGTACGACCCAATTTGGTTTTTCCAACTCAAAACTCAACACTATTGTTAATCTAGTGAAAACTTGAAAGCTGGGCGTGAAGGACTGGATAACTGAGACCAGAACACTGATAAAACCTTACGAAAGTCATTGCATGCTGCTTGTTCTGATTTTGTTTTTTAATTTAGTGGCTTTCATCAGAGTTCTCCTATTTTCTGTGTATATTTTTAGCACTAAGAAGTGTATTTCTTATCCTTTATTCTTTTATTTTTTCCCATGTTGATAATTTTTCTCATTTAAAGCAATTTAATCTAGCTTTTCATTTATCATCTGTCTGTAAACCATAAACTCTCGAATGGCTGTCAAGAATCAATGGGCTAGGTAGGACCAGGGATATAGCTCAGCAACACAGTGTCTGCCTGGCAAAAAAAAAAAAAAAAAAAAAAAAAAAAAAAAGAAAAAGATCTACGTGTTCTGGGAAAAAAGAAAAAAGTGAGGTAAAAAAACTACCACTTATCTTACTTTTCCCACCTTCTGTCTCAACCTTTGATGCATCCTTCTTGACCCGCTGATGGGTGAAGGAGGTAGTCAGTAGGGTTTAAAAGAAAAACATGTTTCCAACTTCTTTTCTCACCATCTTTGTCTTCCATCTTTGAATATGTCTGCCATTTACTATATATCATCATTTCCATAAGTTTTTGTTAGACGGATGCAGGATAACAGAGAAACTTTGGGACGACCACTCTGATCTCCCAAATATATAATCATCCAAAACATTCCATTAATGTTTTGGATGCCAGGTTGCTCATAAAACTGAGTCTGAGTATTCCCAGAAGGCCAACTCTGACAAAGCAACTTCTGGCCTTTGAATCCTAGTTCTCCTCAGTCCTGGGCTGATTTTGCATCTCAAATCTCACAGCTCCTTGGGTTGTTAATCTGGTGCCTTTTGTGACAATTAAACTCAGTAGGAAAAAAATTGAAAATTATTTCAGTGGCAGCCAGCTTCTGAAATTTTTTAAATGTACTTTTTTAGCTCTCTATTTCCCTTAAGCCATATGATGTCATTTGCCTCCCAATCCCTAAGTGCCAAAAATTCTGCTTTCATATCTCTGAAATTTGCCAAACTATAAAAACCTCAGATCTCAGTTTGGGTTTTTATCCCCTCACCGAAAAGGCAAAAAATTGCTTTTTACTCTTCTCAAAGAAAGAATATTAGCTACACAGACAAACATACACACACACACACATATACACACACTCAATTTATAAATCTGTTATCTGTTAAATCTCTTACCATTTCCTCCCATTTTAGCTAGTGGGGTGCCCTCATTTTAGTCGAAATTTTCATTTCAGTAGCTTGTCATCTGCTGTTTGTTGCTTGGGCTCATACTTTAAAATCCTGAGGCTCCCAACTTGACAGGTAACTGGGCGACTGATTTTCAAATTTAGTTTTACTTTGCTTTAGGACATATTCATTAACGATTTTGTTAAGTTAGAACATTTTCCCACTGATTTGAAAGTTTCATAGATTCTTGTTTCATATTTACTAAAGCTTTTTTAGTTCACCTAAAAGAAACAGAGAGAGAGAGAGAGAGAGAGAGTGCATGAGAGAGAGCGAGAGTGAGAGAGACTGTTTCCCTTTCTAATTGCAGCCCCATTTCCTTAGCAAGTCCTTGAAAAAAGAACTCCCCAAGTCCCTAATCATCTCTCTAGTTGTAATCTCCATAATTGTGTCCCTTCCAGATTCCTTCTTGGCACAGCCCAGAGACTGATTTGCTCCATGTGGTTAAAAAGCTTTTATTTCATGCCAGTTAGTCCTTCTTGTCACGGCTTGCCTTCTCGGGCCTTTATGCTCCATTGGCTGCAATTGATCACGACAGGCTTCTTTTCGATCCCCAACCAGTGACTCTGGTCCTTGTTCCATCTTCTTAATTTCAGGGCAGACTGAACTCTGCCTGACAGGATTATAACTGTGGGGCTTTGCCAGGTTCCCACCTCCTCTCTATTTTCTCTTACCACTTTGGCTGATCAGTTCAGTATAGAACCTCTATAAATAGACTAGTTTTCCCCCTAACATAACATAAGATATTGGCATTCAGTAATTTTATACAATACTGGGGCTTAGTGACCTTAATTCATCCTTTGATCAGTGGTTCTCAGTCTTGGGCAATTTTGCACTCACTTCCACCTGAATCCTGGCAGGACACTTAGCAGTATTTAGGGACATTTTTGGTTGTCACAACTTGAGGAGGCTATTACTGGTGCCTAGTGGGTGGAAGGAAGGGGTGCTGCTTAGCACATGGACATGCACAGGGAAGACCTCCAAACAAAGAATTATCTGGCTCCAAATGTAGATAGCGAGAAGGTTGGGGTGGACCTTATTCTTGTGTTAACCACAACCCAATCACCGCAATGAGCCCAGAAGATTGGTTCATGATCACTGTTTATCGATGAGCTTATGTGATTTAAAAGAAACCTTTTATTGACAATCAAATCATTAAGTCTTCCATAGTAGAAAAGAATTACTGACAGCTTGACTAGAATTCTTCGTAAGACAGGTAAGACCCTTTCTTCCATATTCCGTCCCTGCTAAAGGGGAAACAGGTGCTCCCACTCTTCTACACAATGTACAAAAGACCTTGACACCCACCCTCCAAACCCTGGGATGGGAAGTCAGACCATCAGAGGAACACCCTGATTTCTGAGGGAATCCACCTCTTCCAGAAGATTTTACCAGGGACCTGTGGCACTGGTAATGAGATCCCTTATACCTAGTAGGGTACCCATAACGGGGAGTGTTGCAACCTAACTAATGCTGAAAGAACTCTGGGGAGGTAGAGCAGCAGTTGGTAGGATGAAAAAGTCAAGAGCCAGTCATCATCTGAATAAAGGCTTTATAGGACAGCATAGAGAGCTGTTCCTCTACTGCTCTTCCCAACCAGATTCCAGTTATAAGATCCTGAAGGAAGCTGCTAATGAAAGGCATGTGTCCGGGGCACACACAACATGGCAGCAGCAGTCACAGTAAACACAATTGTTGATAAAGGCGCTGGGCCAGGGAGGTAGGTCCATGCAGGCTAGAACTGCGCAGAGGAGGCATAGGAGAACCCTGGCACTTAGGTGGCAGCTCCCTCAGCAGCCCTTAGAAACCAGTCATAGACTCCCTAGATTGTGGAGTCCAAATTGAGCCTGTTGTGGAGCCTTGTGAGCAGTGTTCCGAGGAAGAACTATAAGGCTGAACCCAGAGGGAGGGTCACAGCCTGTGTGTCAATTGCACTTTTGCACCCACACTCTACCAAGTATCAGGTCAGGAACTCTGGCCTGTTGTTATTGTGGCATATCACCAAGTATTTCTAGATTTAAGAACCTGAATGTGTTTTTGAGGCATGATAACTAAATCTGTAGAGTCTGTTTTTCTTTTGTTACTATTGACTGTCTCCCCTGTAAGAAAGTAGGGCTTATAAAAATAAAAAAAATACATTTACAGGTCTATAGATTCCAATAATTTAGATAAGTGTCTCTCGAAGATCCATGTACTCACAGCTTGGACTCCCAGCTACCACAGGGAAGTTCTACTGTGGGAAATTGTAGAACCTTTAAGGAGTGAGAACTAGTGAGAGATCTTAGGTCTTTGAGAACATACCTTACAAGGGCACTGTAGGAGTATCTTTAAAGTGTATTGTAAGATACCAGTCTTTTCCACTCCCTGTTTCCTGGATTTCATGAATTGAGCAACTTCTTCCACCATGTACTCTATCGTGATGGCTTGCCTTGCCACAGGCCCAAACACAATAGAGCCAACTGATCACATACTGAAACCTATGAAACTGTGAACCAACACAAATCTTTTCTCTTTTTAAGTTAATTAACTCAGATATTTTGTTATAGTAACAGAAAGCTAACGCATACAAATACACACAAATGTACATACACACAGAATTTCTGCACAAAACATTTCATAAGACCAACTACTAGATAAGTAGATTAGCTGATGTAGATTCTATGACCTTTTATAGACCACTATCAGTCTTTGAAGAAGTTCCAGTGAAAAATGAAAATGATTCTCACTGAACCACATTGGACTTTCTAATTCCATTGCAACAAATCTTCTGAAGTGAATTCATGTTCCAGTTGCTGATTTTATTGGATCTTTTTCTTTGCATGAAACTTTCTCAAGTGCTTATACATTTTAAATAAGAAATTACCTATTATTCCTTCCCTTGCTCCCCTCTTTCCTCTCCATCTTTATTCTTTCCCCCTTTTTATCACATTCTCATCATACTATCTGGAACCTTTCTGATCACTTCTCCCTGACTCTCTCATAACACTTGAGACCACCAAGCTAGTACTTAGAGCATTTCTAAGTAATACAGGAGATATACCAGACCCAGCCACTTAGTTCATTCCTTGACCATAAACTGGTATTTTTGTCCTGATATTTAGCATTATACATCCAGGCAGATGGGCCTGGATTGTAAAAGTATGGTTTTGTACAGTCTCTTAGGCATAAGGATGGAGGTTAAGGAGTGGTACCAGAAGCCCCACTTAGCTTGATGCTTTCATGGATGAGCTTCGTTGATTTGAACTGTCTCACAAAGCACATGCTTAGATGCTATTTTCACAAGGGTTAAACTGTCAGCTATCAGATCCCTATACTGGCTTTGGGGCTTGTAGGTTGATACCATTTTGCACCATAAATTGCTATTGCTTTTTGAGACCTGGTATCTATTTTATATATATATATATATATATATATATATATATATATA
>RJWM01033267.1:0-20760 GCA_004363535.1 Dasyprocta punctata
AAGCAAGTCAGGTACCACACCAAGAAAGGGTTTATAGAAAGATTGCAAGCTTTCTTCTTATTTTCATTGTATGACTTCTGATTTTTAATTTGATATTGGTTGTACTAAAATTAAACTCACCAGCATGCACCAGGATATGAGATAAAAATCCAAATATAAGGTAAGAATTAACATGACTTTTACTAATAATTTTTCTCTTGCTTCTTTGATTGCAAGATTTTGACTGAGTTTTTTTAAAAAAAGTTTCCACATTTACCCAGAACTGGTATTCAAGAGAGTTTTGCCTAGATTCACACTTTGTGAGGACAAGAGTGATTTTAGGGAATCTGATTCTTATGTTGGCTTCTACACAGCTGGCCTGATGGAGCTGCCAGGAAAGGGTCATCGAAATACTTTGCTGAGTACTGAGGGAACATTTGCATGGGGAGGCTCTCAGTGGTCCTTTCTCAGAAAGGCAGGCACTTTCAGATTTGCCCACTTCAGGAAACATTCATGTTATGATTCAAACTCCTGTGCCCTGTGGTGGCCCTGGTCACAAGAACTGCTACTACAAAAACATCATTGAGTGAGAGCACGGGGAGAGTTTGTAACTGCAATGTGTATTGCTGAAGAGGAAAGAACACAGTCACCAGTCTGAGGGGCCCAGACCCACCTGAGACCCTCTACTCTGGGGAATCTATGGAGTGAGAAATGGGCTTTCTAGTGAGAAGAGGTGGTAGGAGTGCTGGGTCATGGGTTTATCCCTGACAGTCCTGCAGCAGTTTGGGGCAGAACCAAAGACATAAGCCTGAGCTTCTGCATCTGGATGTGGAAGCACCCATCCCCTCACCCCATGACACAACAGTAACAAGGGAACACAAGGGGATGGGGAGTGGAGACAAGAAAACTACAGCTCTACTTATTTTTTTATTTAAAAGAGGAAAAAAGACAGAAAAAAAAGCAAAAGCGACAAACAACAACAACGACAAACCCAACACAGTAAAAATATAGGTTTTCAAAATAAGATGATAGGAATTTAACAATGGTCATTATATCGCATATTGTTATCTTCAAAAGGGTTGCTTAGATTACCAGATATAGACATGCAAAATTGATCAAATCATATGAGTACTAACTGTCCTTTTCCAAGAACTAATAGAATTAGTAGTACAGTTATCTTATGTATATACACAAATTTATGTCTTTTTCCTTTTCCCTTTCATCTTTCCTCCTTTCCCCTATCCCAATTACTTTTCCCCTTTGAGCAGACTCTTACACTCACACAATATTTATTGTAGATTTTAGATCTTATTTGCTCTTTCACTTGCTTACACCAGGAGACAATGCAGTATTTACACAGGTGAGTTTGATTTATTTCACTTATGAGTATGGTCTCAAGTCACATCCATTTACCTATAAAAGCCTCAATGCAATCCTTCTTTATAGCTGTATATCTTTTGTATCCATTCCACATCTCAAGGGCATTTGAGTTGTTTCCAAGATTTGGCTATTACAAATTGTGCTGCTATAAACATAGGCGTACATATATCACTATGGTACGATGTTTTCAGTTCTTCTGGGAATATGCCCAGAAGCAGAATAACTGAGTCAAATGGGACCTCCAATGCCAGCTTTTTGAGGAACCTCAAGACTGATTTCCACAGTGGTTGCACCAGCCTACACTCTCACCAACAGTGGAGAAGAGTTCCTTTCTCCCCACAGGCCCTCCGGCATTTATTATTAGTTGACTTTGGAATCTCAGTGTTGTTTTAATTTGCATTTCTCTGTTGACCAACAATGCTGAACATTTTTTCGTATATTTATTTGCCATTTGTATTTCTTCATCTAAGAATTGTGTACTGATCTCAGATGCCCATTTTTGGATTGGGTCTTTGAATTTCGGGGGCCTGATTTTTTTAAATTCTTTGTATGTTCTAGATAGAAGACCCTTGCCTGAGGGAAAGTTGGCTAAGATATTTTCCCAATTCGTGGATTTTCTTTTTATTCTGTTGGATATTTCTTTTGACATGCAAAAACTTTTTAATAAGACAAGATCCCAGTTGTTGATTCTGGGAAGTATTTCCTGTGCAATTTGATTTTTGTTCATGAATTCTTTGCCTACCCCATGTCTTCAAGATTTCTATCTACTTTGTCTTCCAGCAGATTTAGTGTTTCTGTTTTAATATTTAGATCTTTGATCCATTTTGACTTTAGTGCATGGTGATAGGCATAGGTCTACTTTTAGTTTTTGGCATATGGAAAGTCAGTTTTTCCAGCACCACTTATTAAAGAGGCTATCTTTCTTTCAGTGAACATGTTTGACCCCTTTGTCAAAGATAAGAGGGCAAAGTGTGTTTGTAGTTGTGGTTGTATCAACTAATCTATTCCATTGATCTTCAGATCTGTTTTTATTCCAGTACCATGCTGATTTTATCACAGTAGCTTTATAGTGTAACGTTAAGTCAGGGATTGTGATGCCTTCTGCTTTGCCTTTGTTGCCCAGAATTGCTTTTGCTATTCAAGGTCTCTTCTGATTCCAGATGAGTTTTAGGAATGATTTCTCTAGATCTATGAGGTATGTTAATGGTATTTTGATTGGAATTGCATTAAATCTGTATAACAATTTTGGGAGAATGGCCATTTTCACAATGTTTGTTCTTCCTATCCATGAACAAGGAATGTCTTTCCACTTTCTGAAATCCTCTTTGATTTCTTCTTTCACAGCACTGTAATTTTCAATGTATAGATCTTTTACTTTCTTCGTTAGATTGATTCCTAAGTATTTCATTTTATGGATGCTATTATGAAGGGTACAGTTTCCCTAATTTCTCTCTCAGTGCATTTGTTGTCTGTGTGCAGGAATGCTATTGATTTCTGAGTATTGACTTTGTATCCAGTCACATTATTAAATTTGGTCATTACATCTAGAAGTCTTTCAATGGAGTTTTGGAGGTCTTCTACATAGAGTATTATGTCATCTGCAAATAACAATAATATAACTTCTTCCTTTCTTGTCCTTATTCCTTTTATTTCTATTTTTTTATTTAAGCGAAGGAAAAAAAAGACATATAACAAAGACAACAAGCAAAAGAGACAAACAAACGAGTAGAGTAAATGCACAACAGTAACATTGCAGGTTTACAAAACCAGATGATAGAAACTTGAAAATGGTTGCAATATTGCATATCGTTATCTTTAAAATGGTTACTTACATTAACAGATATAGACATGTAAAATTGATCTAATCATATGAGTATTAATTGTTCTTTCTCAATAACGAATACATTCAGCAGTGTGTATTCATTTTAGTTATCTTACATATACATATATACAGGTTTATATCTTTTCCTCTTCCCTTTTCTCTTTCCGCCTTTTCCCTTCCCAATTACTTTTGCTTTTTGAGCTGTTTTTTACCCTTACGTAGTATTTATTATAGATTTTGGATCATATATACTTTTCTGTTTCTTACACTAGGGAGGCAATACGGTATTTACACATGTGGGTTTGATTTATCTCACTTATGAGTATGGTCTCAAGCCATGACCATTTACTTACAAAAGTCTCAATGCAATCTTTCTTAATAGCTAAGTAGTACTCCATTGTATAAAAATACCACATCTTTTTTATCCATTCTTTGATTGATGGGCACTTGGGTTGTTTCCAAGATCTGGCTATTACAAATTGGGTTGCTATAAACATGGGTGCACAAATATCACTGTGGTATGATGTTTTCAATTCTTCTGGGAAAATGCCCAGAAGAGGGATAGCTGGGTTGAATGGGATCTCTAATTTTAGTTTCTTGAGGAATCTCCACACTGATTTCCACAGTGGTTGCACTAGTCTACACTCCCACCAACAGTGGAGAAGAGTTCCTTTTTCCCCACAGCCCCTCCAGCATTTGTTGTTGGTTGATTTTTGAATCTTGGCCATTCTTTCTGGAGTGAGATGGAATCTCAGCGTTGTTTTAATTTGCATTTCCCGAATGACCATTGATGTTGATCCATGCCTATCACCATGCGCTAAAATAAAGTCAAAATGGATCAAAGATCTGAATATAAAAACAGAGACACTAAACTTACTAGAAGACAGAGTAGGTAAAAATCTTGATGACATAGGACTAGGCAGAGAGTTCATGAACAAAAATCAGATTTCACAGGAAACACTTCCCAGAATCAACAGCTGGGATCTCATCTTACTAAAAAGCTTTTGCATGTCAAAGGAAATCAACACAGTGAAAAGAAAACCCACGAAATGGGAAAATATCTTAACCGATTGTCCATCAGACAAAGGACTTCTATCTAAAACATATAAAGAATTAAGAGATCAGGCCCCTAAAATTCAAGGACCCAATCCAAAAATGGGCATCTGAGATGAATACACACTTCTCAGAGAAAGAAATACAAATGGCAAATAAATATATGAAAAAATGTTCAACATTCCTTTTATTTCTTTCTCTTGTATAACTGTTCTGGCTAATGTTTTCAGAACTATATTGAATAGGAGTGGTGATAATGGGCATCTTTGTCTTGTTCTTGATTTTAGGTTGAAAGTTTTTAGTTTTTGTCCATTTAGTAAGATGTTGGCTGTTACTTTGTCATATATGGCTTTTATCAGATTGAGGGAAAGATCATCTATTACAATTTTCTATGGGGTTTTATCATGAATGAGTGTTGGATTTTGTCAAAAGCTTTTTCTGCATCTATTGAGATGATCATGTGATTCTTGTTTTTGGCTCTGTTGATATGGTGTATTATGTTTATTGACTTGTGTATGTTGAACCACCCCTGCATTTCTAGGATGAATCCCACTTGATCATGGTGTATAATCTTGATGATTTGCTGCATTCTATTTGCCAGTGTTTTATCAAGGGTTTTTGTATCTATGTTCATTAGGGAGACTCTGTAATTTTCTTTTTTGGTTGGGTCTCTCTGGTTTTGGTATCAGGGTAATACTTGCTCTAGGAATGAGTTAGGGAGACTTGCTTCCCTTTCAATTTCACCGAAGAGTTTGAGGAGTTTTGGCAGTAAGTCTTCCCTAAATTTCTTGTAGAATTCAGCAGTGAATCCATCAGGACCTGAACTTTTCTTTGTTGGTAAGGGTCTAATTACCTTTCCAATTTCATTAACTGAAATTGAGTTATTCAGCAATTTTACATCTTCTTGATACAGTTTTGTTAATACGTATGTTTCTAGGAATCTGTCTATTTGTTCTGTGTTATTGAAGCTATGAGAGTAAAGTTTTTTGACGTAGGTATTGATGCTCCTCTGTATTTCCACAGGGTCTATAGTGAACTCACCCTTTTCATTTCTTATTGTGTGGATTTGAGATTTTTCTTTCCTCTTTTTGGTAAGGTTGGCAAGGGGTTTATCAATTTTATTTTTTCTTTTGAAAAATCAACTTTTCAATTCATTAATTCTTTGTATTGTTTTCTCAGTTTCAATGCATTGATTTCTGCTCTGATCTTAATAATTTCCTCCCTTCTTTTGGCTTTGGGTTTGACTTGCTCTTCTTTTTCTAGAAGTATGAGGTGTAGCATTAGGTTGTGTTCATTCCATTTTCCTGATCTGAGAATTTACCACTATAAATTTCCCTCTGAGGACTGTTTTCATTGTGTTCCACAGGTTCCAGTAAGTTGTATTTGCATTTCCATGTGATTGTAGATACTGTTTAATTTCTTCTTTAATTTCTTCTGTGACCCATTGGTTGTCTAGGAGACTGTTACTTAACTTCCTTACGTTTATGAGGTTCTTGTTGGTTTTTTTGCCATTAATTTCCAATTTTATTGTGCTATTGTCAGATAATATGTATGGGATTATTTCAGTTCCTTTGTATTTACTTAAGCATGTTCTGTGGGTTAGTATATGGTTTATTTTAGAGAAAGACCCATGTGCAGCCAAAAAGAATGTGTATTCTGATGTTGTTGGGTGGAACACTCTATTCATATCTACTAGTTCCATTTGTTCACAAGTTTGATTCAGTTGTTGTTTCTTTGCTGATTTTTTATTTGGTTCATTTGTCTCTTTGTGACAATGGGGTATTAAGGTCCCCCATAATTGTATTATTGCTTATTTGATTTTTCATGTCTATTAATACTTGCCTTACTTAGTTGTGTGTTTCCATATTTGGTACATATATATTTATGATTGCAATCTCTTCCTCTTCAAGTTTTCACCTAACAAGTATGTAGTGGCCTTCTTTATCTCTTTTGATCATTCTTGGTTTGAAGTTCACATTTTCTACAAACAAAATAGCTACCCCTGCTTTTTTGGGGGTTCCTGCTTCATGAAGTATTGTTTTCCATCCTTTGACTTTAAGTCTATGAATTTGCTTTTGGGTTAGATGGGTTTCTTGTATACAGCATGCTATTTCTTGATCCATTCTGCCAGTCTGTTTCTTTTAATTGGTGAATTGAAGCCATTTACATTAATGGTTATAAATGATATATATTGGCTTATTTTTGTCATATTATCTTTCTACTGTTGTGTCCTTACGTTTCCCCTCTGTTTAATTGTTCCCTTGCCTAGTGCTTTTTTTTTGTTTTGTTTTATTTTGTTTTGTTTTGTTTTGTTTCTGTTGGTGTTCCTGAAGTTGTAGTTACTTTTATGCCTATATAGAATATCTTTCAGGATTCTTTGCAGGGTTGTTTTGGTGGTCATGAAGTTCTTCAGCTGTTTTGTGTCATGGAAGTGTCTTATTTCTCCATCAATTTTGAAGGACAATTTTGCAGGGTGCATCAATTTGAGGTGGAAGTTGTTTTCTTTCAGGACTTGAAATACTTTACTCCAAGCTCTTCTTGACTTGAAGGTTTGTATTGAGAAGACTGCCTCTGATAGGTTTTCCTTCACAAGTGGTCTGTTTCTTTTCTCTGACAGCTTTTAGTATTCTGTTATTATGCTGAATTTCTGGAATCTTAATTATTATATGTCTGGGTGAAGATTTATCTTGATTATGGCTAATTGGGGTTCCATATACCTTGCTTATCTGTATATCAGATTCTTTTCTGCTATATTGTCTGTAAACAGTCTTCTTATGTCATTTGTGTCAAACCCTGTTTTTTCGTTGACACTTATCAGTCTTATATTGTTTCTCTTTGCATCATCTTGCAGATGTTGTATTGTTGTTTCCTGGTTCCTTGTTATTTTTAAGAGATCTTTTCTTTTGTGATCATAAGCTTCCATCCTGTCTTCAAGGTCTGAGAGTTTATCTTCAGCTTCCTTCAAGCAGCTTTGCCAGCTTTCAATGGAGTCTTTAATTTCCTGGATATTCCTTTGAACCTATTTCATGCATTTTAATTCTGTCTTATATTGTTCATCCAAGGTTTCCATCATTTTCTTATGTTCCTCTATTTTTTATCTATATCTTCTTTAGATACACTCAACATTTCTTTCATAATTTTGTCATTTCTTATTTTACCTGGGAGATTATTTCTGATCTGATTTCCTCTATTGCTTCATGGAGTTGTTTCTTTACTTCAGTTGCTATCATTTTAGAAAGTTCAGTTGTCTAATTTCCAGTGTCTTTCATTTCAGTGTCTCCTTGGTTTGTTCTCAGTAGGCTGGAGGACTGAGACTGCATCTTGCTTTTTCATTTTGTCATTTACCTCTGGGGTCTGTGCAGCTGGCCAGGCACTCTCCTGATGGATTGCACTGGGATGATGGGAAGAGCTTCGATCCTCCAATACCCAAGTGGCTAGCCAGGGTGCACCCCTGAACTATGGCACCAGGGCCTTGTGCTGTGATGGACAGAGCTCAAAATCTCCAGGACCCACCATCTAGGCTGTTTGGTCCCTGATGGATGACTCTGGGTCTCTGGACTGGGCAGGGCTCAGTACATCTGGTACCTGTGAGGCTGGCTGGGCATTCTCCAGATGGCTTGCTCTTGGACACTGGGCTAGGCAGAGCTTGGATCCTCCAGGACCTATGCAGCTAGCAGCAATGTACCCCCATAGTATGGCTCCAGGGCTTTGCACCTGGCTGAGTGAAGTTCAGACCTCCAGGACCTGCAGGGCTAACTGGGATGCCTACAGCTCTACTTATGATGACAGGGATTTTGCAACTTTTCTACTCATAGGACAAATTGGACATGTTCCTAATGTGTAAGTGCTAGATTTCACATACAGTAAGTCCCTGATTTACAAACATTCCAGTTGCAAACTTTCACAGGTAGGAACAGACCTGACCTTGAATTGGGAACTTACATAGAGGCAATCAAATCATGGAAAGTAGCTCATGTGTCTACCTTATCATTTTAAGGTAACTTAAAGGTAAAAGTAGTTTATTTACAGTAATACTATACTATAACAACATTTTAAGGTAACTGTAAAAGTAAAAACAGTTTATTTACCATATTTGTGTGTGTTTGGTTTTTTAATGCTTTACATCATATGTTTGTGTCAAAGGTATATAAGACTCATTTAGTTGGACTTACAAATGAATTCAGCTTAAAAACATTCTTCTGGAACAGAACTCATTCATAAGCCAGGGCCCTACTGTACATGTTTCATTAGGGTTTCTCACACATTTTGGAAAACTAAATATTTCCTTTTGCATTTGAGATGTTACTGGGACTTTGTGTTAGGAGGCATGTTGGAATATACCAAGGAGTACCCCAAACACATGCTGTATGTATTAGCTCCTTCATCTATCTGCAACAGAAACACAGAACTTGTGGCAACAGTCCTTATGGAGTAAGGGAGGTCAAGTGATCTTGGAGCCAGTCCCTAGGAATGTCACAAATGGCACCAATGAAGAGAGTCTCCTCCCACAGCAGTGCACAGGCACTGCACAGAGAACTGTAGCTTCAGACATCTGCAGAAATCACCCAAAAGCAGGTGGAACAAGAGCATAAATGATATGTGTTTCTGACTGATAGACACAAAGACAACACTCTCTCTACAAATCACACAAGTTGACTGTGTTCCTTCCACTAACACCCTCTCCTTAGAGCTCTAACAACAACTGTTATGCTACAGTCTTATCCCCCAAATACTGACAGTGTGCCCCTTTGAATTAAGTGTTCATAGAAGATGACAGTTAGTCCTGCTTGCCCTATGCCTGCTGCATTTCTGCCCTGGAACCATGAAGCTGGGGGAGACTCAACCCACAGCTCACTGGCCCCCAGCACTGCCTGCTTGCAGTGGCTGTGGCTGTGGATCTGTTTTATACCTGGTTTTGAGCACACAGAGAAAACCAGAAGACCCTAATGGCTGTTGTAAACCCAAGCCTAGAGCCTGGCCTTCCAGGAGAATGTAGAAGAGGGCACAGTAGATCCAGGAGGTATAGTTCTGCCACTGGCCACCACAGATCTGACCCTGACCAAGAGGAGCCCAGTGACTCAGTTCCCAGCCCTTCATTGCCATGGTCTTCTGATGACCCCCTTCTCTCAGCTTCCCCCTCCTGCGGCTCAGCCAGACATTTGCTCAACATAGTAAATGCTCAGTTAGTTTTTACACAGTTTGGCTACAGATTGTCTTTGTTCTTTCAAATGACCTATAGGGGCCAGAATCCCAGGGATGGTAATCAGTCGAGCCAAACAAACTTCCTCTTCCTGAGTCCAGCCATTGTAGCAAACAGTCAGTGGGCTGTACAGGGAAAGGCAGCAGCCCTCAAGGCTGCAAAACCAAGAAAGAAACTCTGGCACTGCCACCATTCCCTCTAAGTGCCTCAGATCCTGGTGGCTCTTCATGTTCAGTTCACATATATTCTACTCTATGTAAAGTCAGCAAAGCTCATCAAATATTCTACTCACTCATCAGAACCTCCCTGTCATTTGCTATTAGGCACAGCTCTGTGGCTGCCTGTACTAAAAAACTAAGAGGGAAACGTACTGTGTGTCACTGCATGGGAAAGACAGTGAAAAACCAAAGAGTGGGCTCCCTTCTCTCCTTCCCTGCCTCAGTGGCCAGTAGCATTCCAACCTTCCAGAGCTGAGTGACAGCAACAAATAGGGTCCCTGTAACCACTATCACCACCACCACCACCACCACTTCTGTTCACAGTGCATGAGTAATGTGTGCAAGAACAAATCTTTGGAATTTCAAGGTTGCTTAGTGGCCACAGCATAAACTCACCTAACCCACCTGACACATCCTAAAACCCAGACCTTCTTCTTAACCCAGACTTAGAGAATTTCCTCATTCTCACGAGTCTAAGCCACCCACCCATAAGAATGAGATGACAGTCACAACAAGACAGAAGGAACATTTGACCAAAATGCACAGTCTCTGCCTCCGTCTTCACATCGCCTCCTCTTTAGCATGTCTGTCTCAAAACTCCCTCTGCCTCTCTTATAAGAATACATTTGATTATATTTAGGGTCCATCAGATAATCCAGGATAAACACTTCCTCAGAAGAGCCTTAACTTATTCACATCTTTTTGTTATATAATAATATTCACAGGTTCTGAAGATTAAGGCAAGGGCATACAACTTTGTTGCAGGGCCAGGGCACCATTCAGCCCACAATATATAGCAAAGAATGAAATTAGCCTTCTATAATATTTGTTAAATACATCAATAAATGACAAGAAAGTGAATCCTCAAAGGCTTACCCTCTTTTGGGAAGTCTGGTTCATCTTTCCCCAATCTATGCCCATCTTATCTCCTCCCAGTCTTCTGGATCTAATCCTACACCCAGTATTCTCATCACACACTGGAACTGTTGTTCTCCCAGACTGCCCCCTCCATCCCATCGTGCCACCCCCAGGGTTCTCAGGGCACAAACTGTGTGGCACATTCTTACCTCTCTTCGTTTAGATCCTAACTCACTATGGCACAGAATTACATGTTCCTTACATAAACAAATGACCACATCCTAAACTAACTACAAGAAATGAGAAAGACATGGAATTACTGCAAGTCTCCCACCCTTGAATTTCCCTGAATTACCAACACCACATTTGAGTGAGCTGAAAAGCAATAAAGTGCTTCACTGCATCAAGCCAGTCCTTGACTGGCTGATTCGTGTTCGGCAGTGTTCCTTTAGAAGCAGAAGAGGTCTTATTTCCCTTTGTTGCCTTGGTGGATGGTTTAATAAAGTCAGTCCCATGCTGAGCAAATTCACATGGGGTCTGAGGCCCTTTTCTCTCATAGCTGATGGCAGGATTAATCTCCTTTGGGGAGACTTCTTTCTTTTGCAGTCCAGTCAGCAGGAGCTCCAGCTCAGAGTAAAACTCACCAGATGGAAAGCTAGAGATCCAGCCACTGCCTAACACAGAATCAACACTGTAATTATTAGTCACATTAAAGAATCAAAGTAATTGAGAGGTCCACTGTGGGAATCACTATAAAGATAAATGGGGTGGGGATGCGTATCTCTTGGTTATTACCATAGTTTTTTCTCTCCAAGGTGAGGTAATATATTTGCTTTTTTTTTTTTAGCAACTTTGGCTCAACTCAGGAATTATTCAAGGTCTGCATTCCTAATCAAGCTGGTGCCTGAGTGTTAACATTAGAAACTCTGACTAGAGATTGACTTCAGGGAGGTATCTCTCCTCACATCAGATCTCATTTTAGATTGGTGTGAATTTTCAGCATCACTGAAATACAGTAGGACTGTACAAGATGAAAGAATGCTTTTGAAAATGCAGAGAATTGGGAACCCTCTCCTCCCCTGAAATTTTCCGTTGAAATCAGAATTTCTGAATTTAGAGTACTGACATTTGACAATCCTACCTGTACCCTCCTGATCCAGACAGACATGCTACATGTATATTTGCTACTGACGGGAGGGTTCCCTAAGCAGTCTTGTGTTTACAGATCGAAGTGAAGGCTAGCATTCCTACAATCAGGGGAGCCAGAGCCACTGAAAAGGAAACAGGAACAAAACGACCTTTTAACAATAAGGTGGCTGGAGAGAGCTGTGGTTCTGCTTGTGTGATGTGATAGCCAGGGCTTGCACACATCCAGGGGATACAGTGCAGTGAGAAAAGGGCCAGCTGAAGCAAAGGGATGTGCCTGCCCAGAGAATGTGCCAGTCCTTCTAAACTCTGGGTTGGCCCTGTGACCTGATCCCTGCTGCCAGAGCATCCTGTGCCTTGTAAGGCAAGAAGGCACTCATGTGCTGCTCTGACTCTTGCCTCCCTATACACACCCTCTTTTTAAGAAGAGTCTGCTGTAGCTTCTTTTTGACTTTCTGCTTCTTGCCTCACCCCTCACAGCAGCAAGCTTTGAGCTGTCATCAAGAGGAAAGAAAGCAATCTCCACTAATCCATTTCTTCAAAACTACTCCTCAAGTATGTTAGCCTATCTTTCTAAAACTGAAAACACATATTCTGTTTGAATATAAATAGAAAACAACTAGAAGACTGCACACTAAAATGTGCACAGCGGTGCTCTGACTGGGAATGGGGTGGAGAAAGAGAACAGATTTTGCCACATTTTTGTTTAGCTTCGCTAGTTTTTACAGTGATCCTATATTCCTTTTGCAGTTAGAAGACATCAGTAAGGATATTTTCTATCTTAAAAAGGAGCAGGGTAATTCATTTTTGTTCCTTACTTTGCTAAGAGACAGCAGGAAGATACATCTGAAATTGCAATCTGGGGAGAGATGGGCATGGTGTGTGTGTCTGTGTGTGTGTGTGTACAATTGCATCTCTCACAATGGTGAGGCATACATGCCCAGGAAGACTGTAGAAAAAATAGGGCCACTCAAGGTTTTCACCTCCCATCTGCAAGACCCCAAAGTGTGACTGCTCCATCTGTACTCCCCTGGCCGTGCATGAGAAAACAGTCAACATCTCCTCTTCCCCTCACAGCTGTGCAGCAGGGACTTTTGTGCCACCAGAGACTGGGTTCCTTTGGTGCATGGCAGGAATCTTCATGGAAAAGCTGCATTGTGTCTGGTTGCTAGCAACACACAACTAACAAAAATAAAGATGTAATGAATAAGACATAGAAACGTGTCTTAGTCACTTTCCTCATCAGTGGGAAAAATATCCGACACCCACAACGTAAAGAAGGAGAGCTATGTTTTGGCTCACGTTTCATGGCTGGACTCCAAAGAAGAAACAGCATGGCAGAGGAGCATTGCAGAGGAAAAGCTGTTCACATATGGTGACCAGGAAGCAGAGAGAGAGAAAAGAAGAACTGAGAAAGGAGCTATGCCCCTCAAGGTCATGCTCCCAGTTACCCACCTCTTCCCACCAAACCCCACCTCTTAACAGCAATTCAACTGTATCACCCCCATAATTCAGTTACCTTCCAAAACGCCTGCCTCTGAGATCAGGAGCTTTTTGGGGAACATTTAGATATAAACCATGCACATAATCTACCAACTGAGCAAACAAAAAATATACAGGCAAATAAACATTAAAATAAGCAATGGGAAAAAAGGAGAGATAGTGAGTGAATATTTTTTTGTTTTACATCACTAAATACCTGAGGTAGGCTACCTTTATAAAGAAAAGAGGTTTGGTGAGCTAACAGTTAAGGGCATGGCATCCTTAATTTTTCAGCTTTGGTGAGGACCTTGAGGCAGATAGCATCACAGTGGCAGGAATACAGAACAGATGGGAAAGAGAGGACGTATCTCTAGATAGGAATCCAGAGAGACTGTGTAGGACCATTCTCAAGCTTTCATAACAATCCTCCTACAAGAATTAATTCAAGGTCCAAGGAGAACTGCCAGTGAGGGCAGACACTCAGTGACCTAATGACTTCCCGCTCAGCACACTTCTTAAGGCACCACCACCTCTCATATCACTGCGCTGAGGACCAACCTCTGGCACATGAAGTCTGGAGGACAAAACACACCAAACCTATAGCAGTGGGAGTTTAGGTAAAATTTTAAAGAGTTGCTAAAGGCTGGTTGTAGTCTAGGAAGAGACTGAGATGTCCCTGGGGTCCACAAACCCTCTTTAGGGTTTTACTCTATAAAACCCACCAAAGGCTGATGGCCAGTGCAGTAGGTGAGGCAGAGGAGAAAGAAACTGAGAAGAATCCTGAGAAAACTTTGCCTATTGTGCTGGCTGGGTGAGAGAGAAAACAGATATTCATGAAACTTCCTTCATCCAGACTTGCTTTTCTTGTATTTCTTATGACACAAAACACTTTAGTCTGCAGGATGAAAGCAACAAAAATGTATGCCTTAGATCACTGTCAGAAGTCTATTGAATCTCTCATGTATTATGATGAATGAAAGCAGTCAACCTCAAAAATTTATATACTGCATCATTCCATTTATATGACATTCTGGATAAGACAAAATCATAGTTAGGGAAAACATCTCAATGGTTAGGGGAGAATAACACTACAAATGGACAACATGACAGATTTGGAGCATAATAGAACAGTTTCATATCCAAATTATGGTTGTTTTCATATGAGTCTGTATGTGTTTAAACTTACAGAACTGTTACCTCAAAAAAGTTCAATTTAAAGCTGAGTGTGATAGCACATGCCTGTTATCCCAGCACTCTAGGAGATCAAGAGAGGAAGATTACAAATTCAAGCCACCCTGGACAACTGAGTCTGATCCTCAGACTAATTAACCAAGCCCTATTTTTTTAATTATACAGAAGTATCTTGATTCCTGGAAAAAATCTATTTATACGCTATGACTGCCTCCTTTGCTTTGCTACCAGGTACCATGAAATTTTGCATTGAGCTTGAGAAGTTGTGTTCAGCCAAAGAGTGACATTCTAGAGGTGTTTCAAAACACCAGCATTGTGATGAAAATTCATACTAGCAAAGCTGAAATGTTGGGATCACTTTTATTTCAGTGCAGCATTATCGTGTTGGCTTACCAATTTACGTTTTGTTCCTCCAATATTCTTTCCTGTCTCCAATGTAAGCTGGTTGGCAGAATTTCATTAGCCCTTACTTCAAAGGAGATTGAAGTAGGACTAAAATCTTCCTGGCTTTGGTTTTCCAAGACTAAAGCTAACTGGAGGATTGCATGTATGGCTAGACTGATGGGGAGATATTAGAATTCCCTTGACAGGCACCTATGTCAGAAGAAGAAGACGGTTAGCAAACTTCCAGGTTCCAACAAATAGCCAACTTCCTTCCAATGCCCTGAGGTGGACCCAGGGTAGAAGAAAAAACAAAGTATGCCTGGGAGGTAGATCCTTGGCTCTGGAGTTCCAAATCATATTTAAACTTCCAGATAGTTGAAAAAAATTCTGATTGAAACAACAGTGGAATGATAACCAGGGCTTCCCCACACAATTTGCTGCACATGAGTTTATTTGGATTTTTCCCAATCTGTAAGACCAGGAAGAACACTAATAATGAATGGAGTTAATTTTCCTGCCAGTTTAGATGAGTGAGGGATTAGGTTTAGGTTAGCTCTCATTCAAAGAAAATGAAATATTGTAACATTTCTTAAACACAGTTAATGCTATCAGGGACCCGCCTCCAGTCTTTTCAGCAGTCACAATTTCCATGTTCACTGGCCCAGTTTCCAACTGCCAAAACCTATAAACCTGAACCTAAGAGCTACTTTTGGTTCCACCTGTAACAGAGCCAGGTTTTGAAGTTCCAAAACCTTGCTATTTCCCAAAAGCAACACCCAGTAAATGACTGGTGGATAAATAACCCTGTTTCTTGCTCCTCAGGCAAGATAGCTCAAACGCATGTGGTTTATACTGTTTCCTAAAGTTCTTTGATGGAATTAGATGCTAGACACCCGTAATGGTAAATGTTTTGAAAAAAACACCCATATTTCCTTCCTTTTCTTTTCCATCTCATGGTTCCAGTGACTTATTAGTATTTACCATATTACTTCCTACATAGACTGCTAAGACTCAGATAACTGTCTCACTGTGTCATGGTTTAGGTCTAATGGCCCCTCTCCAAACCTCATGTGTTTAGAGTTGGGCTTTTGGAAGGTTACTGGATTATGGGAGTGCTACTGATTTGCTGTTAGGAAGTGGGGCCTGGTTGGAAGCAGTTCCCTAGTGATATTGACCTGGAAGAGTATATCTCCCTCTTCAGTTTACTCCTCTGCTTCCTGGCTGCCATGACATTAGCAGCTTTCCTCTGACAAACCCTTCTACTGTGTCCCTCTTGCACTGGAGCAGCTAACTATGGACTGATTCCTCTAAAACCATAAGCCAGATAAACCTCTCCTCTTTTAAATTGTAGGTATCTGGTACTTTATCTCTGTGGCAAGAAGGTAATGTAAGACACATGGTCTGATTCTGGGAAGTCCAAAGTGAAAACTCTGAAGATCTTGGCTACAATCAATATGTGCTACAAATTTCTAATTTTGTATGATCTTTTTATTATTATTGAGGAAAGTATTTATTTCCCCACTATTCCCCTTCCCATAAGGGAAAGAATAATTAAAATTCCCAGATTCTTATTGTCCACTCACTAACATTTATACATGGGAGGAGTAAGATCTGATTGGTCACTTCAGGAAAATGAATTGAGAGTATTTAATTCAAATGATCCCATCTGGGTTTCATTATCATTTCAGATTTATCTGCCTACAGACAGGGTCCCTTCTGGTCTATACAGCTCTTTGGGACTTCCCCAGGCAAGATGTATCTGTTACCTCTCAAGTAAATTGTCTCATCTGGAGGTTCAGGATTATTATTTAACTTAATTTGGAAGCTGCCCCAGTAAGCCCTTCTCCAATTCTCTAGTCAACTTTATCAATAATAAAGCTCAATATTTGTCTTATTTCCTGTATTTTGTTTCTCAATTGATTCCAAGTTTAGAAAATGGGAAAATTGATATTTAATTTGTTGTTCTATGTATTGCCCCAAATATTCTTGAAATTACACCTATATTCCATGTGTTTATTGCTGATTTGTGTAAGTATGAAATTCTAGGTTGACAGAGTTTTTTGGTTTTGCTTTTCGTTTGTTTGTTTGTTTTTGTTCTTTAAAGCTATTTCTCCACTGTTTTGTTTCGGCAGGGGGAAAACTACTGTTATCTTCTGTTCCTTTGTATTGGACAAGTCTTCATTTCTGGCTTTTTAAGATACTCTCTTTAGCATCAGTTTCGAGTAATTAGAATACTACATGCCCTAATTAGATTTTCTTCATATTTATTGTGTTTCAAATTTGCTAGTCTTCTTTTGGATCTACAAACTAATAGTTTTCATCAATTTTGAAAATTTTTCAATTTTTGTATTCTCCCACCTACTCCTAACTTATATATTTGTTGGTAATGTTTTAATCTGTTTTCCACATGTTTCATTTTGTACAGCTTTTATTGTTCTGTCTTCGCATTCACTAAGTTTTTCTTATGCAATATCTAATCCAACACTAATACCAGTATAGTATTTTTCATCTTCTATCTTGTAGTTTTCATCTCTAGAAGTTTGACTCTCATATCTTCTATGACTTATCAATGTGAAAAAATGTAATACAGTATAACAACTATTTTAATGTCCTTGCATACTAATTTTGACATCTGTTTTAGTATTGGCTTGATTTTTTTCCCCTTATCGTAGATAGTATTGTCTAGCTTCTTTACATACCTAGCAATATTTGATTGGATACTATGTATTATGAATTATATTTTGTTGCATGCTGAATATTTGTATATTCCTGTAAGTCTTCTTGAGCAGCTTTATTCTGGAATGCAGTTAAGTTTCTTGAAAAGTGTTTGTGAACTTTTTAGCTCTTGCTTTTGAAACTTGTTACATAGGCCCAGAGCTGCACCAAAACTAAAACTAATAAATTTCCACACCTGAAGCAAGACCCTTCTGAGTACTCTAAACTATGCTCCATGAACTTTGAAGTTTTTCAATCTGGTTTGTGACTAATCTTCCCTTGTGCTCTTTACCAGGTCTTGTCTCCTCAAAGGTATGTACTGATCAGTACTTTGCTGAAGACTTAGGAGAGCTCTCTACACACTTCTAGAATTCTCTCTCTAAGTCATTCTTTCCCATCTATGGCTCTGTGCTGTGCCCTCTGTATACTTTGGTCTCCCTGGACTTCAACTTGGGAACACCTTGGAGTTCTTCCAGAGTTACCATCCTCACACTGAGAAGAAGTTGGGAAAATGGAAAAAATTTTCCTAGTCTGGTAGCTGCATATCAGGGATTTCTGTTCTTCATTTCAAACACAAAGATAAAATATAGCTCCTTTCAGGCAGAGAGAATTCATAACCAACAGATCTCTAACAAAAATATTGATTCTTCTGTAGGAAGAAAAATAACACCATGTGGAAATTTGGATCTAGGTAAAGGCATAAAGAGCACCATGGATGGTAAATTTGTGGATAAATGTTTAAAATCCTTTTATTCAAATGGGTAACCAATTTTCCTAGTACCAGTTATTAAATGGTCCAATGTTTTCACACAGACATGAAATATTTCCTTCAGTATACTTCAAATTCCTTAAATGCACATGTATCATTATGCATTCTTTATTATATTCTAGTAATCTATTTTTCTATAATTGCATAATGATATTCTTTCTTTTCTATTTCAGCCACTATGTAATCTAATTTTTGTTAGGGCAAGTTTACCTCATTGTTGATTTTTTAAATTTCCTTGGTAATTTCCCCATTTTTAGTCTGCAATATAAACTTAAAAATCAATGTGTCTATTCCTCATCCACTTCAAAAACAAAAAATCCTGTTGGAATTATAACTAAAATTGCAACCAATGCAATGACAATTTTCAGTTTAACAGTTAACTGGAAACACATTTCCATTAAGAGAAAGAGATCAAGGGATTCTGGATGTGGATAATATCATGAGATGATTCAGTGGCAGTTCGTGACAGTCACTTAGCAAATGCTTTATTGAATACTGACTGGTCCAAGGACACTACTGAAGGAAGAACCCTTTGGTTGAGCCAAGAAAGGAGGAAGGAAGAGGTGTGTATGCATAGAATACTAATTCTGATTTATCTGGCTCAGTAGTCTCTTAGAAATACAGTCAGTTTCTCTTTGAGGGTTGAATTTATTACCAAAAGATTTATCTAAGGTGAAGGCAGAGAAGGAAGTATCATAAATCTAGGGAAGTATAGACCAACAGCTGGAAAGAAAGGCTTCAGTCCTTGATCATGGACCAGCCATAGCTCTGTTATTCTCATTTGTGTGTACTGTTTGGCATTCTCCAGGTAAAAGCATAAAAGAACAGAAATGTATTATTTTTTAAAGACATGAAAAATGTAGACCATGATAGTATTAGATAGCTTTTTAAAATAACAACTGAAAGATTACATGCTCCAAGGATTTTAATTTTCCAATCGTGCAAGGAGGATTTTTCAATGAGAGCAGTTGTGACACCCCACAAGATAAATCGTACTAGTCATCAGCCCCCAGGTGACCTGGAGCTCACTGTCAGGATAAGAAAAAAGAGGGCTGGCATACATGAACTGATGGGCTGTAATCCACCTGAGGCAGGTATCAGTGTGCTCCCTCTGTCTCAGGGAGACAGGGTCATCAAAAGGAAACCTTCCCTTATTCTTAGGTTTTCTAGAGCTGATGGTTATCTGTTGCTAGAATGGTTTTATTTCCACACTGAAACACTTGAACTGTGGAGGTTTTGAGATAATGGCTTATAATTCTCACATACAATTGTACTCATATTTACCTAAATTTTTTCACATAAGAACCTCAGAGCCCTGTGAAGTCTATGCATTGTCAGGGTTCACATATTCCCATCTCTCATGTGAAGGAACAAAGGAAAGGAGAGTGTTGAAGTCCTTTTGGGTTGGAGGACAGTCTGAAGGTAAAGCCGAGAGTGTAACTTCCACTTGGAACATACACTCAAAATCATTTGCTCTGTGGCTCACTGCCAGCTGGAGTGGGCAGTTCCAAAATACTGTTAGTTCAGAGCTGTGCCAGGAAATGGCCTAGTAGTTACATATATTATAGATCCAGCAAAGATTTCTTAAGATGAATTCTCAGCCCTACATTAGCTACTGGACAGTTTCAAAAGAAGGGAAAAATAGAATACCTGATATCAAAGAGTTTGTAATCTATCCAGGGGAGAAAATCCATAGAAGCATAATGTAAAGATGTAACACCATGCAGGGTAGAGTTTTACCCAACTTTGTATCTTTGTACCTGGCTCAAAATAGTAAATAAAACCTAAAACTAACACAGTACATGAAAAAGCAATACGAGTAATCAGCACTGAATGATTTCTAAGAACAGAGCATTTCTGATAGGCTGTATAGAGAGAGACATGTACAGGTTACAGGAGGAATTTGACCCAGATCCCAAAATTCTTTGAGAATGAATTGATTTTAATTTCCTCTTTTTCACTCTGTAGTGTGAGAAACATAAGAAAAACAATGGATATTTCAACTAACTGTTTTCTTCATCCAATGAGAACCAGCTTATTCATTCATTCATTCTCCAATTGGTATTTAGCACATGTTGTGTGCTCAGCATTGCCTCAGGGCCCAGGTTACAAAGGAGAAGAAGTCAAGCAGTCCCAGCCCCTGATACTCCAGGGCCCTGGGATCTTATGCTGGCAAGCCTGGCCTCTGACCTCCCTTTTGTGTCCTAAGACCTTTTTCATATCAGAGGCCAATACACGCTTTTCTTTCTCTTTCCACCTGAAAAAGAGAGACAGAAGCCCATTAGGATCCTTCAATGTAGCAAAAAAGGTTAGTAGTGACTGTAAACAGCGGATTATTCCTAGGCTCTTGGGAATCCCTAATGAGAAGAAACTGTCATGCTCAAATTCTCTGGTGACAGTTTCTTTGGGGATATTCCCTTGGGAAACAATGACTGGACAAAATGTGCTTTTTCTGCTATTCATAAATCACTGTGATATAGGGGGATGAAACTCCCAACCTACTATATGTCTGGCACGAGTTCGTGTTCTCTAAAATTGAAGAATGAATTTTAGGAACAACAGA
>RJWM01033268.1:0-20772 GCA_004363535.1 Dasyprocta punctata
GGAGGAGATGGAGGAGGAGGAGGTGGAGGAGATGGAGGAGAAGGAGGAGGAGATGAGTACTGGCAGAGTTGGGACCAAAACCGAGGTCTCCTAGCCCCCAACCTTTGACTCAGTCCCCACAGCGTGGCTGGAGGCAGATGCTGGGCCTGGACTGGCCAAGAAAGGGCGCCAAGGACCAAGGCTTCTCAGGTCATGTAGAACTAGTGAGCCGGCAACGAGCTGCCCGCGGCCTGCTGAGCCACGCCTGGGCCTCTTCGTTTCTCAGAGTCTTGAGTGTGGAAGTTCTCTCACCCACTGCAGATGAAGAAATAAGGGCACTTGTAACGCCAGCACTCAGGAGGCTGAGGCAGGAGGATCAACATGAGATCAAGGCCAGCCTGGGCTATGCAGTGATACCCTGATGCAAAACAAAACAAAGCAAAACAAAACAAAACAAAACAAAACAAAACAGAAGAAGAAAGAAAAGAAAAGAGGGGCCGGGCGTGGTGGCGCACGCCTTCAATCCCAGCACTTGGGAGGCTGAGGTAGGAGGCGCATTGTGAGTTCGAGGCCGGCTGGGGCTACAATGTGAGCGCAAGGCCGGCCTGAGCTACATAGTGCAGCCCTGCCTCAAAAAACTAGGGCCGGGAGTTTGGCTCAGTGGCTTAAGCGCCTGTCTGGCAGGTGTGAGGTTGTGAGTTGGATCCCCTGGTGCCACAAAAAAAGAAAGAAAGAAAGAAAGAAAGAAAAGAAAAGGGAGCTTCATTATATAACCCGTGTCTGCCACATCTGTGACCAATGGCGTGAGGTTGTGCCCGCTGCGCGCTGGCCTCTGCCTGGGCTGGGTCCTGATGCCCCTGGCGTGCACGCGTGTCAGCGTGGGCGTGTGAGGTGTGGGCTCCCAGGGCACTGCAGGGCAGGCCTCGGGGCCGCAATCTTCCTCCCAGCGACCCTCACACGCCTGTTTATTTTCCTCCCGGCAGGGAGGACTCTCCGCGGGGCCGCTTGTGTGGACCCTCGTTGTCGTCGCCCGCGGTGAGCCACCCGCAGTGGGCGTCAGTGCGTCTCCACGGAGCCAGTCCTGCTGGCTCCAGTCACCGGGGCCCCGGTTAGAGTCTGAGCAGGGGGACAGCGGCAGCCAGTCCGGGATCTTTGTCATTTTGGATTTCCAGTGTTAGCTGGGTGGATGCTGTATTCAGGGTCGGTGCTTATTAAATGTTCACTGAGGCCGGTATGGTGGTGCAGGCCTGTTATCCCTGCACTCTGGGAGGCTGAGGCAGGAGGATATGAAGTTCAAGCCCAGCCTTAACAACTCAGTGACTTATAGAGGTCCTCCTCCCTCAAAAAAATAAAGGATAAATGAATAAATAAATGCAAAGAAGTATGGATTTCGGTATCTCAGTGCAACAGCTCTGGCTTCAACCCCCCCGCATACCAAGAAAAGAAAAACAAAAGTTTGTTGATGGGCATTTTGACTTGCCACACGCTTTCACAATACGTCTCCCAAACAGGAATCACTTCTGTTGTAAAGATTGTGGCACTATGTTAATTTCTCCAATCGTGGGATGGTGTCTCTATCAGCTATGATCTGTTGGGTGGAACTATGATTTTATCAGAATGTTTGTAAAGTGAAACTTTCCAAGAACGTATTTAATTAATATTCCTTCATCCCGGGAGGAGGAAGACTGGAGCTGGACGGACGGTTAGCAGCCGGCTGGGTTACGCCGTCGTGAGCAGAGGGAGAAGGAGAAGTCAGGGCTGGGCCTGAGGACTGTGGTCCTGACCTAGGGACTCGAATTGGTGTGCTGATACAAAGTTTCATTTCCTGGTGCCTGGGGGCGTCCGAGCCTCCGCCTGCATTTGGGGACAGACGGACGCTGCTGCAGAAGACTGCCGACCCGCTCACAGCGTCTTGGGTTTGGTCAGTGAGGCATGGGGCCAGCTTCTTCCAAGCTCTGGTGGTGACCGCACCGTGCGATGGATGAGGGCTTTGGCACTGCCCGTCCCTCCCCCGACCCAGGGCGCCCCATCAGCGGCGCTGGCCGGTGCCCTCGGCGAGCAGGACCAGGGGTGCTGCATCCCGGACCTGCGAGCTCGAGGTGGTTGGCGTGAGGTGTTCACACGCAGCTGATGAAACTAGAACTGAAAAGAAGCCCCCGGCTTTCCCCGTGGTTCTGAGCGTCCGCTGGACACACGCCAGACCACCACATCCTCTCGTTTCTGGGATTCTGTGATGAGCAGAAACATTTATAACCTTTCACAGTTACGAGTGTACGGAAGCTTGTTTGTCTCACGTGACCAGGAATCCAGGACGAGGATGCACTAGCGGTGCTGCTCCAGCAGCGAGACGTGGCTCAGTGAGAGAGGGCACCTTCCGGGGGCGCTGGGCCTTTCCTCATGGTAGCAATGTGGCTGCCACAGCTCCCAGTACCACACTGTATTCAGTGCAGGAAAAAAGCGAAGAAGGGATAATGACAGCAGTTGCTCCTTAGATTTCTACTTAAATCTCATTTGCCAGCATCACGTCAATGGCCTCAGAGGAAAAGGAAGTGGCCGTGTGACTACACTCTCTCCGTGCCTCTGCTGCCAACTCGGGTGAAAGCCAGGATGGGCGCCCCCGGGGGACCCTGCCGCCCCAGTCTCTGCAGGCCGTGGTTATCAGCGTGTCGTGCACTTCCTGACCCCCCAACCCGAGGGTGCAGATGAGAGCAGATTCATTGCCCAGAAGGCCTGAGGGGAGGAGGCTCCCAAGGCGGTTAATTCTTTGCTCAGGGACTCCACCGAGGAGCCCACACCGGCTGTCCACGCTCTGTCTCCTGGCTATGTCCACCTGTCCTCCGCTGGCTCTCCTCACGTGCTCAAGCGGGCTACAGCCCTTCCAGCCATCACGCTCGGCATCCAGCAACAGGAGAAGGATGGCCTTTCTGTGCGCATCGTCTCCCCCGGAGTCCATCTGCAGACCCTCACAGCTCATTGGTTAGATTACTGCAAATGTTCCTGCTCAAAATCTGTCTCCACTGCTGCAGCTCCTCCTCCTGCCTTTGACCTTTGACCTTTGAGGATTCCTCTGATTGGAGGGGGCATCCCTAACTAACCCAGAGCTGCCTCTCCTTATTTTTTCTTTGCTTTCCTTTCTTCTTGTGGTTGTTGCTGTTGACACAGAGTCTCACTATGTAGCCCAGGCTGGCCTTGAACTCTTGGTGATCCTCCTGCCTCAGCCTCCTGAGTGCCTGGATTACAGGTGTGCGCCACGATGCCCCACCTGCTCCCTGCTGCTTATGGAGCTTATAGCAGTGATTTCAGACGCTCGTGGACGCAGGATAGGGCTGAGTCCCGATAAACCCATTCCCTGTGGAAAGCATCATAAATCGGACATGACTTGTGCACCTCAGGTGCAGGACACCACGCCCGGCTGCTTGTCCCACCTGCCCTGCCAGGGCCGGGTGGACTGGGGCCGCGGTCACTGCTGGGCCAGCATCTGGAGCCGGGGACCCTTCCACACCCGGCTGCCCGGAAGGGGGGCAGTTTCCTTGGTGCAGGCCATGCAGGGTGGGCTCCGGAGGGTGCGTGGGTGGGGTGGGTGGGGCTGCCCAACCTGTGAGCAGGCCTTTTTCCCAGAGCCCCCTTCTCTGCAGAGGGAGTCGGGGGTTTTCGAGGGTTCTGGGTGCCCCGGATCCAGAGCCCCGCAGAGCTCCTTGTCAAGGCCCCGCTCAGCCACAAGGCCAGCGTGGTCCCCGCCACCTTCCGGGCCAGCAGGGCTGGGGCGTGGTGGCTGCAGGGCCGGAGCAGGTGCTGGGTGGCCAGGGAGGGCCGGGGCTCCCTGGGTCTGGGTTCAGACACCCGAGAGTCCCCGGCTGTCGTCACAGCAGGAGGCCGGGGAGGTAGGTGCTGCCGTCCTTATTTTAGTCTTCAGATTATAAAATCAGGAGGTCAAAAACCAGAAATGCACTCAAACCCCGAGACCTGAAATCCTCGCCCAAGACTCCCGCGAGGTCTGCCCGTCTCTGCCTGGCGCACCCACATTCCCGTGCAGGCGTGCGTGTGTGCGCAAGCCTCCCGCGTCCGTCCATTGTCAAAGGGGCCCCGCTGCCGTGGTGTGCACCGGCAGCTTTTCTCAATGCTTGGCATAATGGCCCCTCACACTTTTTGCTTTGTTTTGTTTTATTTTTGTGTTTTCAAGACAGGGTCTTTCTCTATATAATTCAGGTTCGCCTTGAGCTCACTGTGTAGCCCAGGCTGGCTCGACCCTTCTGTAATCCTCCTGCCTCAGCTTCCTGAGTGCTGGATACCAAGTGTGCGCCACCACACCTGGCTTTTAACTCACTTCTTTTTGGCACTGGGAATCATACTCATGACCTTGCACTTACCAGGCAGGCGCTGTGCGCCTGAGCTATATCCCTGGCTGACTCGGTTTTTTTAGCACTTAAAAATATATCCAGAACCCTTTCTCCCTGTCCCATTTTACCACAGCGTTGTTTTCAACGCCACAATGTTTCTGAAGGACACATCTTAGAGTTAATGTTTTGAGAAATGTGCAGCGATTTCTTCTCCTTTTTCCCCTAAAATGATGGTTACGGAATCAGTGACAGAGACTCGGACTCACCCAGCACGCTCTTAAGGGCTATGCGGGCCCCCCCCATGCCGCGGCCACTGCTGCAGCAGGGGTGGGGGTGGGGGGGACCCAGGCTGGGGCTGGGGGGAGGGGCTCCAGCGGGCTCCTCCTTCAGTGCCGCGCCGGGCTCCCTGTCGGCTCCCTGTCGGCAGGACCAAAGGGACCCTGGAGGTGAGCAAGGGGCGAGGAGCAGGAGGAGGAGAGGAGCCCCGACACGCAGGGAGAGGCCCACACTGTCCCCCGTGGCCTGGGGACCTGTGCCTGTCTCTCCCGGTGCAGCAGAGTGCCTGGAGCGGGCTCCTCTCCGCGGGACGGGTGCGGGTGCTGTGGGCTCCAGGCCCGCAGGGCTGCGTCCTTTCCTGGAGCTGGCTCGTGCCTGGGCGGGGCGCCATGCTATTTCAGGGCTGGCAGGCATCGGGCTCCGTGGGTAAGGGGAGAGAGGGGCGGCCTCGGCAGGGGCGGGGCAGGGAGGGACGGGCACAATGATCTGGGGATGGGGGCGGACGCTGTCACACCCCCGGCAATGGTAATCACATCCTGCCTGTCAGGCCCCTGCAGCTCTGGCGAAGGCACGGCGGGGCTGGACTGCAGCTCTGGACAGCCTCCCTCCAGACTGCCCGTCGCAGGAGGCGGCCCGGCTAGACGGCTGGGAGCACCGTCCCCTCTGGTGGTGGCAGGGAGTGCGGGTGGGTGACACGGGGCAGGGCTCAGGCACATCTTCAACAGAAAGGGACTCTGCTGACCGTGTGGCGAGGGGCAGCCAAGGGGGCCCATGGGCAGGGAAGGTGACGGCAGGTCCCGGGAAGGCTGGGGCCGCAGAGGCAGCCGAGTGGCCCCAAGGCCTGGGTGGCCCCGGGCAGCCTCAGCAGGAGCTGGGATCCGGCCAGGACCAAGCTCCTCGGGGAGCACCACCGTCTGCCCGGGCCGAGGCCGCCACGGTCCTCCGCAGAGGGACCAGTCCTCGCCCCCAGAGCGCGTCTCTGGGTTCCCTGCCTCCCGGGCCACGCATGCTCACGTGGATGACACGAGGCTGAGGCGGCCCGCGCCCCAGGGGGAGAGGGGACCGCAGGAGTGGGGCGTGTGACTCATCTGTCTAACGGGGGGGGGTTCGAGCGCCACCCGGAGGGCTGGCAGGCAGAGCCGTCCGCGGCCAGCAGCCAGCAGCAGCCCGGCCTCGACTTCCCCAGGCCAAGTCCCGCCCCTTCCTGCCTCCCCCCAGCTCCGCCTCCCGGGTGGCGCCGGCCGGCCCGGTTCCTCTGGCTCTCCACTTCCTGCGGCTGTGTGTGTGTGGTTTAGGGGCACTGGGCCCTTCCTCCGCCCGCTTTTCCTCCCTTGTCGCTAGGGTAGGAGACTTCCTGGCTGCGTCACCATGAAGCCAGGGTAATCAGTGCCCCGCTGAAATAGATGCCAGCCATGTGGCCAGCGCCCCCGTGACCCAGTAGAGGGGGTTCTGAGTCCTGGGTGCGGATCCCACACGCAGAATTCCCCCGGCTTCCTGCGGCTGCCGCGTGCACGCCAGGCTGTCTTCTGTCCGAGGAGGCCATCTGGCCGGTGGCCACCAAATCAAACAGGAATCCGACTGTCCTCAGTCTGGCCTTCCACAGTGGTGATGCGGAGCCCGGGGCGCACAGCGTCCGCACCTCGAATTGTGACCACAGCGTGTCACAGCGCCAGCGAATTAACTCAGGGTCTTGTTCACACACAGCACCCTCCGGCCTCGGGTGTCGCTACTCAGTTAATGGAGAAAGCAACGCACCCCGGGACCCGAGCACAGGACAGCGGGGCCCAGGGCTCGAGCGACCCGAACCATCCTCCTCGCCTGTTCTCCGCCTCAGGAGGAAGGTCTAGGTTCTGCCGGATCCAAACCTGGCCACGCCGAGCCTGTCCAACCCACATGCCTTTGGGACGCACCGTGGGCCGAGTCGCCGAGTCCCTCTGAGCAGTTCCTTGCCGTCCCCCCCTTGACGTGTGTGTCTTTTGTGACTGCTGCAGCCGGTGGAAGGTGTAGAAATGACATTATGCCATCTTATTTTATTTTGTTTTTTGAGGCAGGATTTTGCTATGCAGTTCAGGCTGGCCTTAAATTCACTATGTAGCTCAGGCTGGTCTCAGACTCATAACAATCTTCCTGCCTCAGCCTTCTGAGTGCTGGGATTGTAGGTGTGTGCCACCATGCCGGGCTGTGAGACCAGATCTTAGAAGATGATAATTTGCTCTGTTTGGGGACACTAGCCCTGGGGGTCACTAGCCCTTGGACACACTACCCCTGAGGGGTGAGCTGGGGGTGCCGCAGTGGTGGAAAGTCCAGCCCAAGGCCACACTTCCTGGAGGGATCCTGGCTGTGTCCTGGGACGGCTCTGTGGCCCCAGCCTCAATTTCCCTATCCAGATAGTAGGCTGATGTTAAAAGCGCATTTCCCAATCCCGAGCTGGCATTTTAACGTCTCTAAAACGGGCATGTTTTCAAGTGCGGACGTGCTCCATGGGCTGCTTCGCTCATTCTTCAGCAGTAATCAAAGCGCATTGCCCCACTCGGTGACGTCCGCTGGTCAATGAAATGTAACTTGTTTTGTGGACAGTGTCTTTACCAGATACACATATTCTATTCGTGAATAAAACTGCTAACGCAATAGATAGACTGGAGAGTGTGGTTGGGCGTGGTGGTGCACACCTGTGATCCCAGCACTCAGGAGGCTGAGGCAGGAGGATTGCCTGTTTGGGGGCAATTTACCAAGAACCTGTCTCAAAAAATAATTTTTTTCTTTGTCTTTGTGGAACAAGGTCTGACTTTGCAGTTCGGGTTGGCCTTGAGCTCACTTTGTAGCCCAGGCTGGTCTCAAACTCATAATGATCCCCCTGCCTCAGCCTCCCGAGTGTTGGGATTACAGACGTGTGCACCACTACACCTAGCTCCTGTCCCAAATTTTTATAAAGGGCTGAGGATGTAGCTCAGCACCAGCGCAGTCACCAGCATGCATGACGCCCTGGGTTCCTTCCCCAGCGCCATCACTGAAAATCTAAGAAATAGCCAAAGACGCCCACGCTTGTCAGGATGTTGGCACAGCCCCTCTTCCAAGCCGGGCCATGCTCTGCGGCTTTGGCACTGAGGGAGATTTTGGGGACACTGCCCGGCCCTGAGCGTACTCCCCTGCCTGTCTCCTGCTCTCCTGGGCCAGGCCCCTCACCGCGCGGCTCTGACACCAGCCTGGGGCACAGGCTGTCTGGTCCCGCTGTCAGGCGATGAGGGACGGTAAGCCCCGAGGCAGAGTTCACAGGAAGGACCCGCCCCACACAGCAGCGCTGCCCCCTGGAGACTCCCTCGGGGCTCGGGGCTCGGTTCATGCTTATTTATTTTTTCCTGCCCAGCGTGTGCGCGTGCACAGCGCCGCCCCCCCAAAACTCTCGCTAAGCAGTGAACTTCCAAAGCACAGACGCTGCCTGAGAATGAGTCTGAGCTCAGGCATCAGGCCTCCCGCTCCGAAGGGAAGAGGAGATAAAGGAGATAAACCAGGCTGTCCCGGGGGCGGGGCCTGAGGACCCCCGGGTCTTGGGGAGCTGGGCGGAGGCAGCTCCAGACGCTGCGGGAGGGGCTCTGTGAGATGGGAGACTCCCGGGGCCAGGCCTGGGGGTGTCAAAGCTGGGAGGGGCCGAAACATCCTGCAGCGCACCCCGGGCTCCAGAACCTCACCCGTGGGACCACCGCAACTTTGAAAAAAACAAGCGTTTCGCAGTGCTCCTTCTGCTGTTCCTAAAGCGAAATCCACAGAGATCACAACCCAGCCACGCACACGCAAAGCACCCTGCCGGGCACAGCGCAAACGGAGCAAGGGAGTCGCTCGCTCCAGAATAAAGCGGGTCTCGGCGGCCGGGGCTGTGCCCGCTGGGCCTCACGGAGACCGCGCTGCTGCCGTGACGGCTTCCACGGCTTCCACGCTGCCGGCGGGGCCTCCGAGCCTCCAGACGGGGGGAGCCGCGGGCCGGCGCGGAAGCGAAGAGGAGGTCGGGTCGGGCGCCGGCCTGGAGGTCCGGACCCGAGTTCTCGGTGCTGGGGACGGCCCCGCTCACTGTGCGCCCCGCGAAGGGCAGCACTGCCCCTGTTGGTGACTGCCCAATTTTGTTGTCCTGTCCCCCGCTTTTTTTAGTGGGAAAGCCAGGAATTAAACCCAGGCCTTTTGCACTAAGCTATATCCCCAGCACTGAAAAAACAATACTTCTTTTCTATTTCGTTTTGAGACAGGGACTAAGAAACCAAGTCACTAAGTCACCCCGGGCTGGTTTTGAACTTGCAGTCCTCCTCCTCAGCCTCCCAGAGTGCTGGGATTGCTGACTTTTAATTAATTAATTTATTTTTATTTATTTATTCTTATTTCTTGCTTTTCTTATTATTTTAAACAAAAGAAAAGTAAGAAACCAAAGCAAAACAATTTCACAACCACCCAATAAGAGAGAAACAATCATCAGCACATTGCATATTATTATATTCACAGAAATTGTTTAGGATAAATAACATAGACGTGAAACATTATCCAAAAAATTATTAGCACAAAACTTGTGCCTCAGTGAATCAAGAGAAACCAGCTATATGACTATCTTTTTTGTTATGATTGCTCTATTGTTTTCAAATAAACATTTCGCATTAAAAATGAAATCTGAAGATGACCCCGAGAAAAGTACTTTTCACTCAAAATTCTTTTTCTTTAACTGTCTTAACTAATTTTTGTATACATAGATTTTCTTTCAGTTCATCACACTAGTGCAACAATATGATAGTCACATATGTGTGACTTATTTAGTTTACTGAGAAGTATATTTTCAGTACTCATCCATTTAAGAATGAAAATATCTAGTTTATCATTCTTTATAGCTGAGTAGTATTCCATTGTATAGAAATACCACATCTTTTTTATCCATTCCTCAGTCGAGGGGCATTTAGGTTGTTTCTAAGATCTAGCTATTATGAACTGGGCAGCTATAAATACAGGTGCATGTATATCGCTGTGGTAGGATGTTTTTAATTGTTTCGGGAAGATACCCAGAAGGGGAATAGCTGGGTCAAATGGGACCTCCAATCCTAGTTTTTTGAGGAATCTCCACACTGACCTCTACAGTGGTTGCACCAGCCTGCACTCCCACCAACAGTGGAGAAGGGTTCCTTTTTGCCCACAGCCTCTCCAGCACTTATTGGTTGACTTCTTAACACTAGAGATTCTTTCTGGGGTGAGGTGGGATCTCAGTGTTACTTTCATTTGCATCTCTGGAATGACCAGCTGACTGGTTAAATCAGGGAGGGGTGGGGCGCGATGCCCGTCACACAGCTGTGTAGCAGAATGGGGCGTCCTGGTGGGACACTCCCCCTGAGGCTCCCCGCCCTGCCACCCAAGCTCCATCCTGCTGTCCTGCTGGGGGTTCCATGCACTTCCAGCTGAGCAGCCTGGCGCCCTGGCCTCCCAGGAGGTGGAGGAGGCGGAGGGGACCGGCAGCGACCTTGGCGTTCGGCGCTGTGCTGCGCTGGTGACTCCATTTCCCTCCGAACCTCAGTGTTCTTCTCTGTGAAATGCGTTGGATTGTATTCCCCAGGGAGCGGGTTCTCCTGAAGAAAGTTGCATAGAAACACTTGGTGCAGCAGAAGTGGGGAGCTCAGCACGGAGGCCTCAGCTTGGGACGGGGCCCGGAGCAACGAAAATCCTCCCAACTCGCCACTTTTTCAGTCTGTTTTACAAGTCAGGAGTTCGGACTGCATTTTAACCGTTGTGCAGCCATTAGCTCCATCCGGTGGGATATCTCCATCACCCCAAAAAGAGACCCACACTACCAGGTACGGGGGTGCACACCTGTGATCCCAGCTACTGAGAAGCTAAGGCAGAAGGATTGCAAGTTTGAGCGCAGCCCTGGCAATTTAGCAAGACCCTGTTTCAAAATGAAATAAATTTTTAAAAAGGGCTTAGGGCTCGTTATGGTGGCACATGCCTATGATCCCAGAGCTTGGGAGGCTGAGGCAGGAAGATCACCATGAATTCAAGGCCAACCTGGGCTACATAAACAAAATCAAGGCCAGTTTGCAAAATAGCAAGACCCTGTGTCAAAAAAAACCTAAATAAATAAATAAGTAAATAAGACTTAAGAAGTTGGGTGTGATGGTGCAGACCCATAATCCCTGGGAGGCTGAGGCAGGAGACTCTTGAATTCAGGCACAGCCTGGGGTACACAGGAGACCGTCTCAACAAAACAAGTGTAAGAAGGGCGGAGGGCCGGAGCCACGCTTACAGGAGGCCCAGGGCTCAAGACCCACTCGCTGCAGTACCGGGAATGGACCTCGGCCTTGACCCTGAGCTGCCTCCCACCCCTTCCACCTCTTTCCGATGGCCTCTGCTGAGCCGCCCTCACTGGGCTTCCGGGACAGCCAGGGCGCTTTGAGCGACACAGTGTAGCGCCCGGGGTCTTCTGCGAAGCCGGCCTGGGTGGGAACTGGCCAGAGAGTCCTGGTGGGTCAGGCAGCCAACCTGGGACTTGGCCTGAAAGGGCAGGCGCAGTTGCCCCAAGCGTGACTGTTGGCCGGTTGGCCACCGCCGTAGTGTCCGAGAGCTCTGTGTCCGTCCCAAGCCAGCCCGCGTTGGCGCCCGGACACAGAGACAGGACCCAGGGCTGCAGGAAAGTGGTGGACAGGAGGAGACGCCGCCTCGTCCTGGGTCAGCTCACACGTGATGTGGGTGCAATGGCAGCCATGACGGCACTGTGGGGAGACAGACCTGAGGCAGAAAGAGTCCGGGTCTCCGACTCAAATATCAGAACAAAGGCGCAGAGCCGCAAGGAGCTTGATGTGGACAGAGGCCAGGAAGAGCTGCAGGAGGGGCACAGCGCCCCTCAGGGCCACGGCCACGCAAACCCTGTGGGACGTCTGCCCGGGCCACGGGGTCAAACCTCACGTGGTCTGCTGCTCCGCCCCGCGAGGGGGACAGCGCCTCCTGGGCAGCTCTGAGCCCCCAGCTCCACCTGGGCCCCAGGGCCCAGTGCTGCCGGACACACGCCCCAACCTGGGGGGGCGCAAACCACAGGAAGCAGTCGTGAGCTCACAGAGCTGAGGCGCAGCCAGGGCTGGGCGGGGCAGGTGACCCCTGGGGTCCTCCTCTTCTAGGCCGGCCTCGGCTTGGGTGTGGCCGCCTTTCCACTGGTTTCTTTTCTTTCTTTCTTTCTTTCTTTCTTTTTTTTTTTTTTTTTTTTTTTGCGGTACTGGGGATCGAACTCACAACCTTGCGCCTGTAAGCCACTGAGCCAAACTTCCAGCTCTAGTTTTTTGAGACAGAGTCACGCTATGTAGTTCAGGCAGGCCTTGCTCACATTGTAGCCCAAGCTGGCCTCGAACTCACAACCCTCCACCTACCTCAGTCTCCCAAGTGATGGGATTAAAAGTGTGCACCACCACACCTGGCCTCCACTGGTTTCTTTTTTTTTTTTTTTTTTTTTTTTTTTTGCGGCACCAGGGATTGAACTCACAACCTCACGCCTGCCAGGGCAGGCGCTTAAGGCACTGAGCCAAACTCCCAGCCCTGGTTTTTTTTGAGGCAGGGTTGCACTATGTAGCTCAGGCCAGCCTTGCGCTCGCGTTGTAGCCCAAGCCGGCCTTGAACTCACAACGCTCCGCCTACCTCAGCCTCCCGAGTGCTGGGATTAAAGGTGTGTGCCACCACGCCTGGCTCCTCCACTGGTTTCTAACAGCAAGCGTCCTGATGATCTAGGGAAATGAAATTCCCAACCTACTATATGTCCCGCATGAGTTCATTTTCTCTAAAATTGAAGAATAACTTTTAGGAACAACAGAGGATAAGAGCAGAATATATTTATTGAGAGAAAGAAAGCTTCTGTCTGAGGGACAGAAGGGGGCCTGAGTGGGTTGCCAAAGACTCTGTCATTTCTAGAGTAAAACCATGAGGTTAGATGGGTCCAAGGAGGGGAAAATGGGAACCTGCAAGGTGGACATAAGGTGGGACATAACTATGGCTAACCAATAGGACTAATTGCTCAGGTAAAATTCATTAAATCAAGGATAAATGGGGGAGCGAGTCACTTAGGAAGCGGGGATGCTTAATGACAATGACTCTTCCTATAGTGGGGTGGGATGCTGACTCCTGACTTCCTCAGGGTAATAGAGAACTATTTAGAATATCAGTCCTTAGCATATGGGTGCATTTGCTTGATCTTTTGTCTTAGGCCAGGCCCACAGTGGAGGTGTCTGTCTCCCCCACAGTTGCAAGGTATCTGGGCTGCTGCACTGGTTCCCTTGAGGACCGAGCCCTGTCTGACTGCTTGTAATATTTCTGCCTAACTCAGTTGCCTGGAACACTGCGAGCTCAGCCTGTCCCCACTTGTGACCCTGGCCAGTCACCCTGACCACTGCCGCAGCCCAGCCAGCTTGGGGGTGACCCGGAGCCCCTGCCACCCTGCTCCTGGCCCTGCGCCCCACCTCTTCCACCTGAGGGGGCCCAGGGCCACGTCTCCTGCCCACCGCGATCGGCCCCTGGACCCCGGTGGTGTAGATCAAGCCAGCCGAGCAGAGCCCGTGCCCGCACAAGGCCGCAGGCCGGGTCCTCCTGCCGCGCCCTGCATGCGGCTGCTTCCTCCATGGCCCGGGGGTCACACTGAGGTGTGGCTTCCACGTAGGAAGGCCGGGCCACGGCCAGTCCACGTGGGAGGAGCGGCAAGGGAACTTCTGCGGAGGGCCGGGTGCAGCCCCACCGGCGTGAGGCTGCTCCATCGCTGACCACACTCGTGCTTGGCCGGCTGCTGAGGCTTCACCCGCCTAGGCCCACGGAGTGGGAATGTGTTCCCTGGAGTCTGGACCGTGGGTTTCCTCCTCGGGCCCCGGGACCCCCGCTGCAGATACAGATATCTCGCAGGCTCTGCCTGGGCTGACTTGGTTGGCACCTGCGGTGGCGGAGCCAGGGTCACTGTCTTCAAAAATGTGCTTGGCAGCCGGGTGTGGTGGCGCACGCCTTTAATCCCAGCACTCGGGAGGCTGAGGTAGGAGGAGCGTTGTGAGTTCGAGGCGGCTTGGGCTACAACGCGAGCGCAAGGCTGGCCTGAGCTACACAGTGCAACCCTGCCTCAAAAAACCAGGGCTGGGAGTTTGGCTCAGTGGCTTAAGCGTCTGTCTGACAGGCATGAGGTTGTGAGTTCAATCCCCAGTGCTGCAAAAAAAAAAAAAAGTGCCTGCCATTGGCGAAACTGTTCTTGCCAACCGTTGGAAAAGCTTGAGACGCCCTGGACACTAAGCACAAACCTCCAAACCAGGGACCCGGCTCTGCGGCCGACACACCCGAGTCCTCACAGGAGCAGGGCCTGTGCGGCCGAGCCGGGTCCGAGGGCCCGGAGCCCGCGCCTCCCCACCGAAGTGCCGCGTCTGCACTCTTGGTGTGAGACCGAGCATCCATCCGCGGCTTCTGGAGCGGGACGTCCATTCTGCTATTGGTTTCTAGTCTTGCCTTTTCTTTTCTGTGTTTTTGAGACTGGGTTTCACTACGTGGTTCAGGCTCACTTTCCTGCCCAGGTTGGCCTTGAACTCACAGGGATCCTCCTGCCTCAGCCTCCTGAGTGCTGTGATTACAGATGCGCGCCATCTCACCTGGCCATTGTAGGTTTCTGAGGACACTTGGCATCTGACCCTCACGCGGAGGCCTCTTCTGCATTTGCCCAGCCAAGCTCCCCTCCAGAGCGGACACGGCAACCCTGACAGACGAGCAGGGTACAGGTCTTCCTGCTCTCCATCTCTCTCTCCCTTTTCTTGCGCAGCAGTGAGGCGGGCTGAACCACAGTGGCCTCCCGGGGACTCCCCTGCCCTCCAGCTCCAGGAACTGGCACGCCCCAGTCGCCCCTGGCCCCGGAACCACTTTCCTACAGCCCGGGGCTGAGCCGAAGCCCCGGAAGCACGCCCTGGAGGCCGCGTGCACCCAGCCTGTGAGCACAGCCTCCAGGGCTCTCTGCGTCGCAGGCCCTGGGACGGCTGGGGACAGAAACTGCTGCCCAGGCAGAGCCTCGGGCAGCTTCAGGAGGACGCGACCTCAGCTCACACCGGGGCCAGGCCGTGGCCACCGCAAGCCGCCCCGCAGGGCCCACCTCGCTCCCGCAGCCGCAGCCACCACTGATCTGGAGGTTATTTATAGACCCGAACTCCGGGGGACCCTCATGTCTGCCATTGCCATGGGAATAGGACGCGGAGCAAGCTGGGCTCTCGGGAGCTGGCGGAGGCCCGAGGGCAGTTGGTTTCCCGCCAGGAGCCCCGGGCACCCGCTGGTGTCCAGGACCCGGGAGGCAGGCAGGGCCCTGACTCTGGGTCAGGACTGGGTCGCGGTGTGGAGTCGCCGGGTTTTGATTGAGCGACAACACGAAACCACCCAGAACCATTTCCCTGTCTGCTGCTCGCCTGTCTGGCCAGCTGGGGAGCGCGAGCTGCCTCTGCCCGCAGTGCACGGCTGTCCGCCTCGCCGCTGGCCAGGGCCGCCTAGACGCGGGGGCCTGCTGTGGTGGCCGAGGCCTGGTCAGAAGCCAGGGCCTCTTCCGGGCAGCGCCATCACCTGGAGCCCGGGTGCTGAGGGCCCGTGTGCACGAAGCAGGGTGGGGACGCAGGGAAGGCAGGTGCTTCTGCGTAACAAGCCCCTGCGAACGCGACTCGGGACTCCCCGCGCCTGCGCATCCCATCTCTGGCTCCGCGGGTCCGCAGCTCGTGGCTTCCGGGCGGAGGTGAGGAGCTGGCCGGCTGCGCTGTCATCTGGGGAAGATCCGTCCCACACTCACTCCAGCGTGGGCAGAACTGGTCTCCTGCAGTTGTGAGTCCGGCGGCCTTGTTTCCCACTGCCTGTCCGCGGAGGCCACCCTCTGGTCACGGCTCCTCGTCGGCTTCCCTGCCTCCCCCGCTGCTGCTCCAAGGCCGGAAGGAGCCGCTTGGGCCCACTCTGCCGAGGCAGGCAGCACACCCCAGGCCTGGCTGGCCTCACTGGGAGGGACCCCACAGGTGCAGATCGCGTGGGTCACAGCCTGACGTGACCGATGGTTAGAGAGTGGGCGGGGCTCCTCTGGGACTGCGCTGTGACCCCAGGCAAGCCTGCCACCCTCTCCCCGTCTCCCTGGTCCAGTGCAGCGGTGGAGGTCACCAATGGACCCCGAGCCTTAGCATCCACACATTGCTTCCCCTGAGTGCCAAGGACGGTGGCTGTGGCTTCACATGGCCAGCGAAGGAGAGCGGCCGATGACCAGGGACAGCGACCTTACTATGTCCAAGGGTCACAGGTGCTTCACACTTGGCCTCCGGGACTCTGCAAGGGGCAGCTGCTGCCCCCCGCGGATCAGGAAAGCCCCCGCCGCCCTCTGGAAGGAACCAGGCCTGGGCCCCGCGGAAGGTCAGGGTGGGCTCTGCTCGCTACTGGAACGTGGCTTTCCAGCGGGCAGCAGGGGCAGGAGGAGGTCATCGCTCTCTGGTGGATTGCTTGGGAACACCTTGGTCAGGCCCCTGGATGCACCATGTCCGCCCTGCCCACCCCCTCACTGCCCCGTCCTCTCTCTGGCCCCTCTCTTTCCTCAGACCTCCTGATGAGCAGGAGGAGGTTGGCCCCAGCCTGAGGGCCACCCCTGAAATTCTCGGTGATACCCCGTCTTGAGGAGGACAGCCACCCAACCACATCTCAGTCCTCACTGCTGTTGTCTCTGATGTCTGCTAGGACAGGTACCTGCCAGGACCTGCCCCACTTTTCCTTTCCTTTTCTTTCTTTTTTCTTTCTTTTTTTTTAGGCAAGATCTCACTACACCATGCAGACTGGACTTGAACTTACTTTGTAGCCTAGGCTGGCCTCAGACTTGCAGTGATCTTCCTGCCTCAGCCTCCCGAGGGCTGGTATCACAGGCGTGCGTCACCACACCCAGCCACACTTTTCCCTAGGTGCTTCTCTCTTGGAGGGTGGGGGTGAGGGGCCTCTGAAGGAGGAAGCTGGCCCACGGCACTTTCACGCAGGTGACTGGCAGCTGTGGTGACAGTGACCGCAAGAGGACCGCTGCAGGGCTGCCACAGGCAGCTGGAGCCTGGGTGTGGCCCTTCCCAGGGACGCACGGGGCCTGCAGAAGGGACCTGAGGAAGTCGACGCCGGCCAGGCGGCCGGGGGGCACAGCACTCACCCGGGGGGGCGGGAGCACGGACCCAGGACCGGGCCTCAGGCTGCGGTGTGAGCCGAGTGTGCAGTGGGCGTCGGGGCCCGTCTGGAGTGGTCTGGGAAAGTGGCCAGTGGCCTGAGTCGCCCTGCGCGCCTCCCCTTCCCGCCCGCAGCGGCAGTGCACAGCGGTTCTCCCCAGACAGAACCATGGCTGCCCGTCCTGCGGGACGCAAGTGTGGTCAACGTGGAGCCCACGGCCGGCAGGGAGGGACCGCCCCGCGGCCGACGGGACGGAGAGGGCGCCTGCAGCCAGGGGGAGGCCTCTGTGCGGGGTGCGGCCCTCACGTGGCGGGGGCTCTGGCTGCACAAAGCAAAGCGCAGTGGACCCTGTGGCGGAGGCGGCGGCTACATCTTTACGTCCTCGGGACAGGGAAGGACTAGCGAGACCCCCAGGGCCACATGGAAGGGAATCTTGACGACTTTGACAGCAAAGCCGGAACACTTCTGTTCAAAGCCTTCCCATGAACAAAGCAGAAGACGGGCTCACCCAAGACGCTCGCGGCCACGAGGCGTGGTACCCAGACCACGCGAAGGCCTTTGAAAACCTACACGCGGAAGACCAGCAAAGGAGGGAGGGCGGGCGGAGCGCGGACACGGGCAGGCTGGAGGCGGGGAACCTGGCGGCCGACCAGTAGGTGAGAAACGTGTGCCTTCGCTGGTCACCAGGGACGTTCACGCCAGTCACGGGCCCCTCGCTGCAGCCCCGTCTGCCATGGCAATGCAGAGCACGGGGCCGCCCTGCCACGGGGCCGGGTCTGCTGGGCACAGGAGGAAGGCGGTTCCGGCCTCTGCCCGGTCGCTGCCCCCAGGCCAGGCCACGGGTGCACTTCCTGCTATGTCCAGCAGGTGGCGCGGCGTGGGCAGTCTGCAGCGGGAATTCAGGGGTCCCCGCCTCACGGACTCTGGGGTGGGGGACTGAGGCCGGGCCTCTCTTTCCGCTGTGTAGCAGGGAGTCGTCCTGCAGTGCCCATGTTTGGGGGCCCTTTTGTGCTGGGACTTGGGAGCACAGTGACCAGAAACAGCAGGTCCTCCCTCCCGAGCTTCTGGGCTTCGAGGGGACAGAGCGGGGTCTGCACACCCCGCCCCGCGCGAGCTGTGTGGCCCTGGGCGAGCGCCTCTGGGCCTTGGTTCCTGCACTGCAGAGGCCCTAGGAGGACAGACCGGACGGGAAAACGCCCTGCAGACGCTCCTCCGCCGCCTCAGCTGGTTTTATCGGTGGATTGAACTGTGTCCCCCAAAGAGAAGCTGGCTGAACCCCAGTGCCGGTGAGGCACTGCTGCAGAGGAGGTGTCTGGCAGTGATCGGGTAGCCAGGACCACACGGGAGGCCGTGCACCCCACGCCGCAGGCTGCTGCTCATAAGAGAGCCGTGCGTGCGCACATACACGGCAGGCACAGCACGCCCAGAAGGCCCAGAGCCGGCAGAGGCCGGAAGGAGGGGCCCGGGGCTGCCGGCTCATGGAGGGTGAGCCTGGCTCCCTCACCCTGCGACACACACAGCTGGCCTGGGCCTGGGGCTCTGGGCTGGGCACAGCACCACTCCGCTTGCCGCTGGGTGCAGACCTCCAAGCCAGGCCTTGTCGTGGGTTATACCCAGACAGTCCCCAAAGCCTGCGGCGCGCTCAGGTGGGCTTTGGGAGAAGGCGGCTGATGATGGGGTGTGAGGTGCATCGGATGGACCTACTGAGGGGTTCACAGCCGACTGTGCTCTTGGGAGGCGGAGCCTGTTCCGGAGGTGCCCATGGGGGTGTGGCCTGGAAGGATCCAGCTCCCTCCGCGCTAGCTGCTCCCTGTCCGCCGCGCCGTGAGCGCCCTCCTCCGCCAGGCCCCTCCGCCCTGCCTTGTGCCAGCCGACTGCGAACAGAAACCTCACAGGCTTGAGCCAAAATAAACCTCTCCTCCCTTAAACTGGGAGTCGGGCGCTGCGTCCCGGAGATGAGACGGTGACTGAGACGCCCGCACTGCGCACCTGGGCCTGCGCGTCCTCCTGCCCCGGCCGTGCACGGTCCGAGGTGCCCGAGACAGCACAGGCGCTGGGGCAGGTGGCCAGCCCTGGAAGCCCACTCTGCCCCGCGCCAGCGTGACGCTTGACTCCGCCTCGGGTCTCCCCTGTGTAAAAGGGGCCCACAGAGGCCGGACGTGGGGCTACTCACCTGTAACCTCAGCACTTGGGAGGGTGAGGTGGGAGGATCGCCGTGAGTTCCAGGCCAGCCTGCACTGCATAGCGAGACCTGCCTCAAAAGGGGGGGTGGCTGACAATAACCCCGCGCTCAGACCCCTCTCCTGAGTATGACACAGACGTCACCACCCAGCGTGCCGCACACAGTGGGCACTCAATACATGCCGATAACTACTGTGCATACTAAATGCTTCTCAAAACAATAGGTAAATAGAAAAAGGCCACCAGCCAGGGCTTCCAAGTGGGCGAGCGCTGGCAGGCCGTGTGATTGGGCTAGTCGGGCCTTTGGCTGTGGCCGGGTGCTCCTTCAGTGGCGGGGACTGCCCACGAGGGCGGAGGGAGGATGTCACCAGTGTGAGGTCACCCGAAGGACGCGTCGAGCCCCTGTGAGGTCTCCTGGGTGTCTGCGAGCCGAGGCCCCTCTGCGGTAGCTTCGGAAACAGATGAACGTCAGGGTCCCCGAGTCCCCGGTCCTTCTGCATCCCGGCGGCAGGACAGGCTACAGCCCCGGTCACCAGCAGGGCAGGCGGGAGGCAGAGGACCAGCACCCTGGCCCCCGGCTGAGTCCTGGCCTGCCCCGCCCAGGCTGGCTGAGTCGTCCGCCGTGGACAACACGCAGGTTGGATTTGGGGGGGGGCGGCGGTTCCCAGGCCAGGTGCGGGCTGGGTTCCGGTTGCTTTTCCCAGGTTGAAAGTCTCCGTGGCACCCACAGGGCCCTCCTACCAGAGACGCGTGGCACAGGCCGATGTGTGGGTGCCCCAGGTGCAGGGTGAGGAGGGGGGACTTGGGGAGGTGACAAGATCAGGAGCGTGCGTGGGTCCTGGGGTGGGGTTAGCACCCTTACAAGAGGAGCCCCGGAGAGCGCCCTGCCTCTTCCTCCAGGCTGTGGGCAGAGAGCGGGTCCTGCCTGGACACGGGACACCAGCACTGGCCTCGGCCCTTGGCCTGCGGGGGGTGAAGAAGGGCGACCCGGGCTGCGAGCCGCCACCACCGGGCTTGGCTGAGACCCTCGGGACCGTCACACACAGACACCCAGGAGGCGTCATTCGCCTCAGTGTTTTGTCAGCTCCACCTGAACTTAGTGGTTGGATTTTCTTTTCTTTTTTCTTTTTTTGAGACAGGAGCTCACTAGGCAGCCCAGGCTGGCTTTGAACTCTTGGGGACCTTCTTGCTTCAGCCTCCTGTGTGCTGGGATGACAGGGGGCCCCTGGCAGGGGGTTGTTTAACGGAGAAGCCCTGGGCATCTTCCCCGCAGCGAGGCCGTAACCCGGTCACCCAGGGCCCGGTCCTGATCTGGAAGAGACTCAGCGTCGGGAGACGCCACCCAGGGGGAGCATCTCAGGGAGCCCCAGAGAGATGGGGACGGCGGGCAGCGCCCACTGGGACCCGGCGGGCGGCTCGCTGTCCAGTGGAGGCGCCCGGGAGGGGCAGGGATGCAGGAAGCAGTGTCAGGTTTCGCTATCCAGAGGAACCGCGGGTGGACTTAGGGGCCGGGCGAAAGCGGCACTCAGCAAGGGGACCGTGGTGGTCTGCGGCGTGGAGGCTGCTGCGTGGGGCCGTCACCCAGGAGCAGGAAGGTGAAGTGGGGGCCAGCAGTGAGACCCGAGTGGGGTGTGCTGGAGAGAGGGCCTCAGTGCTGACGCGCCTGTGCCACGCCCGACTGCACAGGACGGAGCCCTGTACCCCTGCTCTCCTAGGCTCAGTGACCTGGTGAGACCGTGGGAAGAAGTTAGAAAGCACACTCATAAACGTAAGGGGAAAAAGCCGGGCGTGGTGGCGTATGCCTGTCATCCCAGCACTCGGGAGGCTGAGG
>RJWM01033269.1:0-20755 GCA_004363535.1 Dasyprocta punctata
AAAAGAAAACAAAATACGTGCATTTTGCTTTTTTTGATGTGGGGGACACAGATGTAAAACTTTTAACACTACTTGTTTGAATGAAAAGGCACAATGAAAGTTTATAACATAATTCTCTATCTCTACAAAATGTGTTTCTAGGATGCTACATCACTAGTTTTATAATGAAAAACTTTTTGAAGATCTGTTCTATGTACTTACAAACTTTAGGACTGACACAAACTTAGGATTTTATTTATTTATTTATTTATTTATTTTTGGTACCAGGGATCAAACTCACAACCTTGCACCTGACAGGCAGGCGCTTATGCCACTGAGCTAGATCCCCAGCCCTATTTTTTGAGACAGGGTCTCACTATGCAGTTCAGGACAGCCATGAACTCACTTTGTAGCCCGGGCTGGTCTCGAACTCACAATGATCCTCCTGCCTTAGCCTTCTGAGTGTTGGGATTACAGGTGTGCACCACCATGCCTGACTGATTTTAATTATTTTTGGCAGTTTAATAATATAGTTATTTCCCCATGTCCCAAGGAAAACATTTATATATTTAAACTTAACGTTCATCTCATTCTCATTTAACTTCCCTTTTTAAAAAGAAAATCTTTAACAATATTTCAGAAAAAGCTTAATTCATTAAATATGTGTCTTGGTTACTTTTCACTTGTTGCTGAGACGAAATACCTGATGCCCAAAATTAGGGAAGGAAAGGTTTATTTATCTTACAGTTTTTGGAGGTTTCAGTCCATAATCAGCTGGCTCCAAGGCAGGGTGGCATGGCACAGGGACAACACTTCAAGGCAGCAGCCGAGCAAAAGCAGCCAGAGTAAAAAGGGGCAAGAGCAAGCCTCTTCTCCTCCCTTATATTGTACACAGCACCCCCCCCACCCCGCTCCCTCCTGTGTGGGTGTAGCTTCACAAATCTCCTTGCCTTCCTTTGCACAGGATGAGGATATTTACAAAGAACCCTGGCTCCCTGCTTAGTCTCTTAGTTAAATTTCTGACATTCTCAAATTGGCACGGTGAACAGGTAACTGCTTGTGCTCTATACTCCAGGATGTAGAGCTGTTGTCTTAATTAATTAAGCTTCTAGACTTCTCAAGTTGACACAATGTATAAACCATAACAATATTATTAAATTCTTTTGAAATTATTATGAAATGTGGTATCTACAGAAAATATAGTTATTTAAATCCATGTACTTCAATATTTCTTTGTAAAATTGCACAGGAAAAAAATGAAAACATCTCCATTAAAACAATAGCATTAGAATTAGACACAAAATAATAAATAGTAAAGTATCTATAATCTTGAAATTTAAAAATATTAACTTATCTAATGTAAAATACAAACTGAATTTTTAAAACTGGTCACAAATGAAGTACTTCCAAATACAATTAAAATATCATTATTAATGATTATAAGTACTTGTGTCTTTATCACTTAATTTGTTCAAATACTCCTGTGCTTTCTGCTTGCTTTCTTTAATAAATTTTATTTGTAGAGCAGTTCTATATTCACAGAAAATTTGAGAGTTAAGTACAGAGAGTTCTTGTATTGTGTATCTAAATACATGCCCAACTGCTTGGAATACCCAAATTTTAAGTCACAGTGCTACATGTTAGCATCATAAACATTTAGACACATCACTATTACCCACACTTCATGGCTTACTTTAGGTTTCATCTTTAATGTTGTCCATCCTATGGGTTTTAAGAAATGCGTAATGACATGTACCTATTTTTGTATTATCATACACAGTAGTTACTGTCCTAAAATTTTGCAGTGTACTGTCCATTCATCCCTCCCAGTCTCCTGAAAAATACTAATTGTTTTACTCTATTATTAGTTTAGCCTTCCAAAAGTCATTTAGTTCCAGTCATTCAATGTCTAACGATTGTTTGCCTAACATCAATGAAAAATAAACACTTTTTGTTGGCAGATGTTTTATTTTCATCTTCATTTATCCCTCTTTTCTCTACTCCACATATCCCAATTCATGTGGCAGACCCTATGACAAACTGTTAACCTGTCCATCTGGGAATGTTTGGCATTAAGCTATGAATGTAACATGCCTTCTATTAAGTTAGATTTAAAATGAAAGCATGCATATGTGATAAATATATGGATATATGTATATGAGCATCATAGATAAATTCATATATATATATATATATATATATATATATATATATATAAACATCCACAACTTTTCCTTTCTTTTCTTTTAACAAACTCATTCTTTAAGAATTGCATTTGCCTTTCTGTATGGAGCATCTGTTAATATAAAATCAACTGCATATAAATGAACTTTAATTAAATGTTCGCATATTTAAAATTTTAAAAGCTCAGGTCACATTTCTTTCATATGGATTAAAATTTTATTTGAAAATTGTGAAACAGTTTTAGAATAACAGTTATATGAATTAAGATAAATATTCAAGTTCAGAGTTCTGTGTGATATTCTATAACTGCTGTGCTTAAAGTATCAGCTTCAAATGCATGTTCATATCTCATTTATCTACATACTCTTAAAGGAAATGTTGATATTTCTTGGAAAAATCTTTGCCTTCTATTTCTTCAGGATCACTGATGTCAATAGGTTGATGCTATCATGAATGGCAACAACAAACATTGGTTCAACAACTTATTATTCTATTTTTAACTTCATTTTCTTCTTAAATTATTTATCACTACAATAATTCATTGAAAAAGATCAAGAAATAAAAATAAGCTTTTGTCCATATCCATTATATACTCAATTAGAAACAATCACAACAAGAAATACATATATATATATATATATATATATATATATATATATATATATATGTAACTGCAGCTACACTAACCCACAACTGAAATCTGTGTGAAGGACTGATAAACAACTCTACCTACTTCTTTCAATATTGCTTAGCTGGCCAGTCTTGAAGAGAAAGTGTTAAAATGAGCATAAGAAATGACTGAGTTAAAAAACAAAACAACAGCAACAACAAAAGAATTAACATCTTTTACATCAATATGTAACAGGAGACTTCTATTACTTTGCATCCACGTTATACCCTGTAGGATCAAATAAAATAAATGTTGCTAGAAGTAAAAGAATGTAGGTCAAGATTATCCTCACTTGTTCGTTCCATTGGATGGATTCATGTTGCTATACCATCATAAAATTAAACATCTCCTGCAAGTTGTAAATAGAACCAGATGTTAGAGTAAAACAGAACCGCAGTAGGTAAATCAGGTTGTGTGCTAACATTACACATGTTTGTATGCATGTGTGCTTTCTTTCAGTTTTCATATAGTTTAAATCACATATGCCACACAGTCTGGACAAAGACATTAAGTCGTCTAGGGCAGTAAATCTTAACTGAGTGCATTTTTTCTTTGTGGGGATCTTGGCAATATCTGAAGATATTGGTACAAGGGTAAGGGTTGTTACTGGCATCTAGTGGGTTGAGGCTAATGATGTTCATAAATATCCTTCAACACACAGAATAATCTCCTAAAACAAAGGCCTATCCTATGCAACATGTCAGCCTTGCTGAAGTCAAGAACCCCTTCTTCAGATGAATCACAGCGCCACTTTTTATCAAGTTGAAAAACTAACAAAAATTGAAATGTTCGACTTTTAGAAAACAAGATAACTTTCCTGAAATAATCTCTACTTAAATATATGTGTAATGTATACTTAGCAACTCTACACAAATACATATTTATGTACTACAAACATATACAAAAAATATAGGAGGGGATGAAGAGGTGGGTACGTGGAGGCGAGGAAGAAGGGAAAAGGGATGAGAATAAGAATCAAGATGTGTTATGCCTATGTATCAACTTCACACATGAAATGTAAACCTTATATACTACACACACGTACTAACAAACTAAAATATAATTTAAAAATACACATATATTGCAGCTATATTAACAATAATTTATTACTATATTTTGACTTTTTCCTATGCAAGTATGTATCATTAGTGATAGATAATTGTGAAACTTTAAAAAGTTAAAATAAAATACTTTAAAATTATTTAGATTTTATATGTTTATGATGAAATTAAAACAAATAGCTTAGGGTTGTAGAATGTTAGCAAATACCTTTCTAGGAACTCGGTTTAAATATTATCTCACTGAATCTCACAATATACCTACAGGATAGTTGTAACAATTCCTCTGTTTTACAAATGAGCAAACATGGTCATAAAGAGGTTAATTACTTATACAAGTTTAATTTGAGAGTTTGTTAAAGGACTGGGAACAGTATACAAATCCCATAATGCCAAATAATAAAACTACTTTTTTACTCTGTGATAGTCCTAGCTCAAATACTGAATATTTTAATTAATATACGAATAATTAATTCTTACTCTATATTCAGGCATTGATACAGTACCTAACCTCGTGTTTTGTTTATCAACTTAGTGCATTTTAGCTGAATGACTATTATGTAGAGAGTATTATACTGTAAGATCTGTAAGTCTGTTTTTAGAGTAAGGGGTTTTAAGCCCAGAATATTGTTGTTCTCCAAATTCACTTTGCCTTGCCCCATGGAAAATTCTTCACATTCATCAAGGTACCCTTACATGTGATCTCCACGGATAAAGGCCTTTGGAAGGCTTGGTGTTTGTAACTTGTTTTTTCTATTTCTAAGCATACGTATTTGACAGATTTTTCTCATTATTGATATATTTCATTCTTTTATAAATGAAAGCTTGAATAGGAAAATAATGCCTTATATCAGCATATCCTGATGGAACCACTCCAAGTTGGAACATATGATAGTGATCAATAATTAGGATAAGATCTAGAACTAAGAATATAGACTTTTCTTAATTATTGTTGTCACAGTCAATACTCTGTAAAACAGGAATTAGATAATCACATAATGAGTCAAGTTCCATCCACTAAATTAACCCCCAATTTGTGCCAAGATCAAGGTGGAATAACTAGTTAATCAATTTCAGATGTCCTGACAATGAAGAATAGATTGTCAGTAGCATATAAACAATAACACTTATCTAAAGATAAGAGATCACATAAAATTATATGAAAGTTCTCTGACTGAACTACCAAAACAAGATTAATCTAAATTTTTGTATGTTTATGATTTCATAATGAAATAAAATGGAGCAAAATTATCTATATCATTTGCTGTTCTAAAGGAATACTACTTGTATTAGTTACTTTTCGCTCATTGCCGAGACAAAATACCTGACGCCCAAAATTAGGGAAGGAAAGGCTTATTTCTTGGGAGTTTCAGTGCACACTTAGTTGGCTCCAAGGCAGCATGGCATGGCGGGGCAGCCATTCATGGCGGCTGCAAGCCGCAAAACATGCTGGCGAGAGAGAAGGTGGAAGCGAGCAAGAGGAAGACCCACCTCATTTACATTGTATGTCGGCTCCACCCCTGGGCGGGTGCAGCACTCACATTATCAATCCCTGTGCCAGACTCAGCTCCATCAAAAGTATATGAGGACTTGGGGGTACATAGTATATCACCCCATACACTACTTATTTTTATTTTTTTAATTTTGTTATTAATACCTGTTTGCCATACATAATGATCACATTCATCATGGGAAATGTGTACCAATACATAATATATCTTAAGTTTTTCTGTTTTCTCTCTTTCCTTCAAACCCTTCTTACTCTCCCCATTGACAAAAGCTCTGATTCTGCTTTTTCCTTACATTCTTTTTAAAATCCCTTTTCTCTTTCTTATCTTCCTCCTCCCTTGTTCCCCGTCCTATTTGATCTAGGTCATTGATTTTTAAATGATTGACTAATATACACAGCTTGTATTTACTAGTATTTCCAAATAAATTAGTGTATTGATAAAAGAAGAATAGTATATTACTTAAACTATTGGGTTTTAGAGAAGTCTATAATAAACAACTCAGAGGTGTAGGACATTTTAGAACTTAGACAAGTTTGTAAACTTATCTATTCTTTAGATAGATTTTCTTATCTGCCAAACAGTGCTTATGATGAAAATATTACTTCTTGACCCAAAATGTTTCTGAGAACTAATTGAATTAATCTATCACAATTAACTAGGAATTTTACCTACCATGATATGAGCAACTAATAAATTTTAACTAATAACATTTTATTTTATTTTATTTTGATTTTTGTCTTTCTGAAATAGGGTGTCGCTATGCTGTTCAGGCTGGATTAAGCTCACATTGTAGCTCAGGCTGGTCTCAAACTTATAGCCATCTTCCTGCCTCAGCCTCGCAAGTGCTGGGATTACAGGCATGTGGCACCACACCTGACTATGATTATCATTTTAGAATTACAGTATTTTAACAATAATGCCAGTTTGACTACTAAAATGTTTTAGGATTTCTACTCTTGCAGTGGTACCTTTATGTCATGCTGCATAAACATGATTTTTAAAGAAAATAAATATTATGGAAATACAATTTATGATATTTCCATGTGACTGTAGAATAATGTCCAATGAAGGGTCAGATATAGTAAAAGAGACTTGGTAAGATGCCAAAGTAGCATGGGGGGAAGAACAGAATGCTGAGATGGGACAACAAAATGTTAGGTGGTCCAAAAGTACCCATGAGTTAAGAAGCTGTGGAATGCAGTCATAGCTTCATATGTTTGATCCCCAAAATGTGACAGCAAGTGCCTCTTTGGGACTAAAAGTATTGACAGAGAATTTATTTCTCCGTAAGTACACTTTTATATAATTGAAGTAGACCAATGCGATGGAAGCATTTGCTACTGAACATAGTTTACTGCTATTTTGATAGGGCCATCATTGCTTTACTAATATTTTTCAATAACAAAACCTCCAAGAAGATAGTGTTTGCAACAGTATATCAGTGTAGACATTTACATTAAAAAATATAAATATATGGCATAATCTTACATTTGACTCAGACTAATGAGTTTTACCAAGTTTCAAAGTTTATTTACATCAACAAATCTACAGTTTGAATAAGTATAAAAGTGTAGTTTATTTCAGTAAGAAATCTGAGAACTCAAGAAAAACCTAAGTGGAATAAATACCAGAAAGCAAAAAGCTCTTCATGTGAAAATGTCTTCAATAATGGTCTAAGAAGGAGTAGAAAACAAAGGCCACTGTGAAGAAGCGAGATGGAGACTGCTGACCTTTCAGAAATCTTCTGTATCTATGTCTGGACTAGTATTACATAAAAATTCCAAATCCAAAGGGAAAAAGTTAATCTGAATGCGCACCAACCTGTCACCCCTTTTTCCTATGTGTGTTGATGTATCGAAATGTTACGTGGTGATATACAAAAAGCTGGTCACAGAGTAAGAGAGTCAAAAGTGATCACCAGGGCGTCAGAGTTATGAAGTGCAACCTTCTCAGAATGCTTCTGGCCTCTTCAGAAGATGTGAGACAGATAAAATAGAAAAATTCCATATTTTCACAAAATGAAGGGTTTAGGCAGGAATACTAAAATAAATCCTTCTAAGAGTTCATAAACCCCTGACCCTAAATATCTATGTAATTGAAAGAGATCTTAAACAGGTAACATGAAGACAGGAAGAATAAGATGACACCATTGACTCCAAACCATGGCAATTGTTCTGAAATGCAGGACAAAAATTCCCTGGCATTTTACAAACTGGTAGTACAACTCTGAAGATTAAGTAGAAAACATCAAGCGTTTAGCTTCTTGGTCTGGTAGACGTAAAGTTCTGATTTTAGCATCAAAATATTACCAGAGAGAGGACCTGCTTAAGATATAGATATCTGCGAAGAAATTTGTGACTCCAATAATGTGGGGGGAAAGCCAGATAATCTAGTAAGTGCATTTTAATATAGCATTTGTTATTTTTATGATTATATGCTCTCAACTGGCAAGAAGATTGATGTGTTCAGGAAGTCTTTTCTTGTGACTATCAAGTGTTTCCCTTAAGTTTTCTTTTTGCTGTTTAAAGTTTCTGGTTTTCTGTCTAGGACATTGATCTACTTTGATTTTTTTTTTGTTTGTATTTTTGTTTTTTTTGGTACATAGTGAGAATTAGGGATCTAGTTTCAATCTTGTACAAAAGGATATAAAATATTTCCAGCACCATCTGTTAAACACTATCTTCTTTTGCATATATATATATATATATATATATATATATATTTAAACTTTATTTATTTATTTATTTTTGTTTGTTTGTTTGCTTTTGAGATAGGCTCTCAGTACCTAGTGTAGGCTGGCCCTAAACTCACTTATGTAGCCTGGGCTGCACTTGAACTCATGGCAATCCTCCTGCTTTAGCCTCCAGACTGCTGGGATTACAGGCATGTGCCACTACATCTGGCTGCACATATATTTTTGATTCCTTTCTCCATAATTGGATGGCTGAAGATGCATGATTTGTTTCTATGTTTTTATTCTGATCCATCGACCTATGTGTCTAATTTTGGGGGCAGAACCACACTATTTTCATTCCAATGGCTTTGTAGCTTAGTGTGAAAATGGGTAATGTGATGTCCATAACCTTGTGAGTATTTTTTGCTTTTTGTTTTTCTCTTAGAATTGCTTTGACTGTTTCACGTTTCCATATGAATTTAAGGATTGTCTTTTTCTCTGAAGAATGTGTTTGGTATTTTGATGAGAATTGCATTGAATATGTAAATTGTTTTCTTAATTTGGCCATTTTAGCAATATTATTTCTACCAGTTGAACACAAGACGTCATTGTTCCAGTTTAAATTTAAAGAATTGCACTGAATAGGATTGTTGATGGTGGAGACCATTGCCTCATTGTGGATTTTGCAGACAATGTTTTCTGTTTTTTCCTATTTGGAATGATAGTAATTAAGGATTTGTCATCTATGAAATTTGCTATATTTAAGTAGCTAGAATCAACAAATTGGATCATCAAATTATATCAATAAATGCTGTTAAGAATTCTAGGGGGAGGGCTTTCTACACTGTTAGTGGGAATGCAAATTAATATAGTCAATATGTAAATCAATATGGAGGGCATTCTAAAACAGAAGATAGAGTTACCATTTGATCCAGCTATTCGATTCCTTGGTATACTATTGAAAAAAATTAAAGTTATGTATATTGTATCACAATAATAACATTAAGAAATAGAACCAATATTGGTGCTTATCAAGAAATAAATAAAGAAAACTATATATATATATGCATATATATCCACAATGGAGAGTTAATCAGGACTAAAGAGTAGCAAGAAGTGAAAAACTGTAAGGGTAGGGAGATGAATATGATGAAAATATGCACAATGAATCTCACAGATGTAAAATTAGGCAAGGGGATGGGTGGGGGGGAAATGGTGGGAGACAATGGTCAGAGTTATGTGTATGTGTGAATCTGCATCACAAAACTCAGTATTCTACATAACTAATATGTATTTAAAAAGATGTGAAACAAAACTAAATAAAAATTAATTATGAACACATTTTTAAAAAGAAGATATGCCTGGTTCTTTTACATAATGTGTTTAGATATTCTTAATCAGTCTACCTTTATGATGAAGTAAAGGAATTTTGTATTCATTGCTTTAGGATATATAGTTAGGTAGAATTTTACAGCTATCTTTAAATTATGTCTTTTTAAATAAGTAACTCTGTTACCTTAATAATAATTTCCTTCAAAAGCTGTTGATAAAGTTCTGTCCTTATGAACATTTATTTCACACAATATTTTCTATTTAGAAAAATTACAGAATTACAGGTGCCTAATAATGTATCTCATGAGTGTATTTCTATTTTCTTTTTTAATCCACAAGAAAAAACAAGATTTCCACTAGGTCTTCAACTGGACTCATGCAGGACATCGCCATAGACAGGCCCCCATCTGGATTCTTTGGGTCTCTAGAGTGTGGGCAGACCTCCTGCACTCTTCTGCATTTGACTCTTTGGGTGACTACTATAAAACAATCCTATAAATTATGTGTCCTGTATTAAACCCACTCCCTGACTACAACACACCATGAGTTAATGACAATGTCATCAAGTTTGGAAAAATGTTGATTTATATCTTCTAAAAAATATGAAAGAATGCTAAATGAAATTTTTAGAATAAATAACTTAAATTTCTGTCAGAAAAGAAAGGCAAGAAATAAGCACTTGCAAAGTATTGGAGTTGCCTGTAGTAGATTCCAATGAATAGTGGCATTTTGCAAACTCTTTCCAGGAAAAGAAAATTTGGTAATTTTTCATTATAATTTTTAAAGTTATATTTAAATGTTACAAAGGATCTTAATTGTCATTTTTATGTTTCTGATACAGCATATATTGCTTGTTTGTGAACTTGAATCAACAATTTAATTCATAACCAACTTTAACAAACAGGAGAAAATAAGCTTGAAAAACTCATTTGTGACCTCATCGGGTGAGATAGAGTTTAAAATTCACAGGCTTTTTAGGCTTTCACTATTATGGATGTGACATACAGATGCCAGGAATTCTAGTTCATGTGGTGTAGAGTCACCCACAGAGTTGTGCTCCCTGTAATAATATAGTATTAATCATCTTCATCTCCAGTCTCACTTTGATTCATAAATAAGCACAATGTTATGTGCATGATATTAAAATAAGCAGTAATTCAACCACTGTATATATTAAGGGTTGATTGTACCTTCTTTTGTTTGGATACTAAAATCTGTTTGCTACTCAGTTGAGTCACAGACAGCAGTACTACTTGTAGCCTTTGAACTAACAGGAAAATCTTTCCTTATTGATCAGTCTTTGTAGAATTTATAGTTACAATTCAACCATACATGGGTGCAACTCCTGACTGCGTTATCATATCATTTACATGGTGCAGTCCATGCATTTACATACTGCAATATTTTTCTTTGTCTTTTAAAATACACTTATATTATAATTACTGCATTATAATGATTTTTTAAAATTAGTTATATACAGATTACAAACTCTGAACATTTCATTTTATTCTAATAAAGAGGATAGTAACTGTGATTTTTAAAAAGAGATATTGAGTCTGATAAGATTGAGAAATAATTTGAAAGTTCATATGATATGGATCTTTTATTCACTCTTGCATGGAAAATATATAATATAAAGCTAATAGAAGCTACCATAGAGAAATTTTATCATCATAAAAATACACACAAGTAAAAATTTAAGAAAATATAGAAGCTGTATCACATTGCTCTTTGAAACTTCTGGATTCAGTTACAAGACTGACTTGAAAAAGAAGTTGTCCTACTCAGAATACATAGCCTAAATTAGAAAACATTTTAAAATCTAGAAAAATATATTAATCCTGTGGAAATTATATTCTAGAGATCAACTTTCAAGTCAAAAAAAATTATGAAACATACTTCTTGGACTTAATACTTACTATGGTTAGATCTGAGTGTCCCCCAAAACCCTCAAGCACCCCTAGGTGGCTCTTTAGAAAGGTGATTGAATTATGAAGCTACTGGTAGTAGATGGGGCCTAGTTAGAAGCAGGTCACAGGAAGGTCCTGTCTCCCTCCCAGGGTCTTCTCTTCACTTCCTACTTCCTGGTCACCATATCATAAGACACATTTCCTTTTTTTTTTTTCTTTTTTCATACCAGGGATGGAACTCACAACCTCATGCTTGCCCTGCAGACACCTGCGCAGCTGAACTAAATCCCCAGGCCCAAGGAACTTTTCCTTCACTGTGCCCCTCAACCTTGCTGTTTCCTACCCAGCACTCAAGTCAACCATGAATGATAATTGTGAACTGAAATAAACTCCTCCTACTTTAAATTGTGGGCATTAACTATTGTGTCTCAGGTACATGGAAAATGACTGAGACAAAAATTTCTATGAATGTTATTATAGTTTAAAATATTTGATCATAATTTTAAGATAGGTTGAGTATAGTCACATAAAGGCATACTTTCAAAGCACTTTTTAAAGAAAAAATTGTTCAACACTTCCCATGAAGAGTGTAAATTTGGTTTTGTAACATGCTGAGAGTAGGAAATTAAAAATTGAGACATAGTAATCGAAATTCAAGTTCTGGAAAGAAAATAACATTTTTATTATTATTGTTTTAAACATAAATCATTCTATATGATATCAAAAGGAAGTGCATTTCAATTACGTCAGATTAGCATTTTTTAGAGTTATAAAACCTTCAACTATTAGTTTTATATGATAAAGATTGACTAATATAATAAATAATCAGCAATACTAGAATATCATTCGTTTATGATATTTTAGCTTTGGAGTTTTGGTTGATGTATTTTCACACACATAAGCCTGATAAAGTATCCCACTTATCTAAATCAGTAAACATATCACATATAGCATTATATACATTATATATATATGTAAGTATATATATATATATACACATATGTATTTACACATATACATATGCTCTTCTGAAAATGAATAACATCACCCTTTGAAATAATAGCAAGACAAGAATTATTAAGAAAGCCTGAGCTAGTACTTATATTTTTGCCTAATCTCATCTGAGTTGTGATAATCCAGGTGGAGAAAGACATTGTGTTAGACTTAAAGTTCTTTTTCTTTCTTTCTTTTCTTTTCTTTTTTTTGGTGCCAGGAATCGAACTCATGACCACGTACTTACCAGACAGGTGCTTAAGCCACTGAGCTAAATCTCCAGCTTTTATTTTCTAATATTATCCATAGTAAGACTATAAAAAGAATTTTTTCAATGAATATTAAACAAAAAAGAACAAACAGTTATCTAATATGTCATAAAAGTAAATGGTTTAGTTTTAAATATTTATATATCAGTATTAGTTTAAATATTTATATATCAGTATCAAGTATTAGTTCTGTAAGTTTGCACTCCTATTATCTATCTGAAAATGTAAATTTCACTGGCTAACACTCAAAACAGTGCACAATTACTTGTATTATACATTTTTTTTTAGTTTTGTATCATTTTCATTTTTCTTTTCACCATTTCTTTGGAAGGTCACCAAATGTGCTATAAAATCTACATGTTACTAATAAGGTATATGAATAAAAATTTAGAATTCAAGTCACAGAAGGAAGCTCTAAAAATCACTAAAAAGCATGATTCATAGTTTAATACATTGACATTATTATAATCAGTATTCTGATGTACATTATGCTACGTACAGTTTAGGAAAATTAGTGAAAACAAAGATTCAGGAGTCTCTTTTACCTAATAAAACAACTGGTGGTGGGGAAAGACCAATTTTCTTAATTTTTAGAAGAGTAAAAACATATTATGAATATTTCCTTCAAAAGATTAAGGATTTCTTTATGATATAAAGCTATTGCTACAGTGCATAGAAAATAAGAATAGCATAGGTGTCTGCTATGCTTTAAATTCTATTTCCAATTTTGAGAAACTATAATTTGCTTGATAATTACTGAATTTTAAAGCAGCCTTTTGTAGATCTAATTTTAGACACACAGAAATCATTTAGTTGGATAAATAATGCAGAAAAAAAACTTATGATGTGTAATTGGTAGACTTCATGACCAGGACAATCGCAGGACAATTTGTGAAGACAAGTCGTATCTAATTTTAATCTTTTTCCTTTGAGTAAGGTTCTTTTTACCTTCTGACTTCTTCAGAATTTTTTAAAATCATATTTAAGCATGTTTAGTTTGAGAATGATATGCCTAAAGTATTCTAGGATTATCCAGTTTGCCATTCTCTATGTCTCCAAAATCAGTCAATCAAAAATAAATGAAGAAAGGCCAAATGGAGGACCAAACATGATCTTTTCAATGAATTTTGCTGGAACAATGGGACATCCACATGCAAAAGGAATGACTGAATCAATGAATCAAACAAACAGATACACACACATACATACATACAAGCATAAAACAAACACTTAAAAATATGGAGTTTAGATCTAGATCTTACACTTTTTTACAAAAATTAAGTGCAAATGCATCATAGACTCAAATTTAAAACAAAAATCTATGAAACTACTATGAGAAAACATACAAGAAATATTGCAGGTCTTTTGCTATAGTGCTTTCCAGTGAATTTTTGATTAAAAATATCAAAAATCTGATACATGAAAAAATCGGTGTGCTGAACTTCATTAAACAGAAAATTTGTTTTGTGTCAAAATGTTAATCAAATGAGAAGACATACTACAAACTGAATTGAAATATTAGCGAAGACTGGAAAAAGGCTCTCCCAAAACTACAAAGAATTTCTAAAAATTAACAGTAATAAAACAAGCAACTCATTTAAAAGATAAAGATACTAACATTCACTTGATTAAAGAAGATAGACACTAAACAAACCTATAAAAAAGGTGCTTTATAAATTATGAGTTCAGTCCAAATTAAAACAATAAGACATGGCTATCCCCTTATTAGAATGGCCAAAATCTAACACTTCGGCAATAGAAAATGCTAAAGTGGGCAAGAAGCAGCAAGACTTCTTGGTTCTTTGTACTGGAGATACTAAAGATTGAAGTTTGGCAATTTCTTACAAAAGTAACATAGTCTTACCACATGATTCAACAATCCCAATCCTTGCTATTTACCCAAAGAAGTCAAAAACTTATGCCCATAAAAAAATACATGCACATATGCTTATAGTAGATTGATTTATAATTAACTAACTTGGAAGGAACCAAGATGTTTATCAGTAGGTAAATGGTAAATAAACAGTGGTACATTTAAGCAATGGGATACTGTTCAACAGTAATATAATAAACTATCAATGCATAAAAAGACAAGGAGGATCCTTAAATCTGTATTACTGCTGGGAATTTAGCTCAGTGGCATAAGCACCGGCCTGGCAAGCGCAAGGTCATGAGTTCGATCCCAGATACAAAAAAAAAATTAAAAAAAAATAAATAAATAAAACCAAAAAAAACTGTATTATTAAGTAAATGATGTCAGTTTGGAAAGTCTACATGCTTTATGATTCCAAAATGACAACATTGCTGAAAAAAAAATCTGCGAAAAAATAAGTAAAACAATAGTGACCAGAGGTTTATGATGGGGGGGGTGTAAGAACATAGAGTAAATTTAGTACATTGAAAATACTATGTATAATATCATCGTGATGGAAACAAATCTTTATGCATGTTCCCAGATCCACAGCATGTACAATATTAAGGGTAAACCACAATGTGGCATAGACTTTGGGAGATTATCAGGTGTGAATGTAGGTAAATGAATTGTAACTAATGTATGACTCTTGCGACAGGTGTTGATGATGAGGAAGACTATCCATGTGCAGTGGTTAGAAGTTATGTGATAAATCTTTGTATATTCCTCTCAGTTTTGCTGTGAACTTAAAACCACTTCAAAAATAATGTCTTACCATATTGAGTTAAATTTCTTTCTGTGGATTTTTTTTGTCTTAAATAGTTTTCAATTATATGCTATTTCTCATTTTATTCTAGAGGCTTATCATTATATGAGGTATGGTCCAAAACTTCAGTGAATGTATAAATTTTAAAAATTTATTATCATGTAAAACATGTAGCCAGTAATCTTCATCAACATGATCTTCTTCACTTCAAGCACACTTACCCCATCATTTTGCCACTTTCTGAATTGGTTCTAGAATTCGTTTTTATTAGTGTATTTAGTTGCCTTGACATGCTGCCATGATGTCCAGAATCGACTCAAAATGTATACCTTGCATGGTAACTTTGACTTTAGGGGAAGAACCAGAAGTTGCACAGTTCTAGGTTTAATGAATAACATAAATGAGAATACAGTACTTATAGTATAAATCAAAAATTTTACTATCACATACTGGATAAAGTTACATGAGGATACATTTACATAGATGGAGAAAAAAAATTTAGGCTGCTTTTGCATCGAATGGCTTGCAACAATAGCATTCACCTTATTTTTTTAGCACACCTTTAAAAATACTCATGAAAGAGGACTTGCACTACTCCTTTAGAAAGTGGCAAGAATGATGAGATAAGTGTGTTCAAATGCAGGAAGAATAATTTGGGGAGATTAATGCCATGTATCTTTCATTATAATAAAGATCTCATAAAATATTCTTCATGTATTTCAAACAGATTTTGCCTATATTTAAAGTACATGTGAATATAGAATATATTGCATATATAAATACACAGATATGCAGAAACTATTTTTGGTGGTGGGAGTATTTATTTTTAATAAGTATTCTCACTGACTTGAAAACTTTGGGATAAATGCTACTGCAACAGGGAGGCTGAGCTGGGCCATTTTAAATTGATGTTGGGGGTGTTGGGAAGAACTCAGTGAAACCTGCATGACTCAAACAAGCTAGATCCATAGAGAGAGAGACACATTTTCAAGAAGATGAAGTATTTGATGATTTTGTACCTGGTATTTAAAGTTCAAAAAAGAAGAATAAAAGTTTCCTTAACAAAGGGTAGGGAGAAACTAGTTAAACTTTTAACACATTTTAATGACTACCTAGTGGTTTGCTACCAGCAATGCTAAAACCAGGGTCTTAGTCACAGAGATAATCTATAGCCATGTGCTACTTATTTCTTATTAGTCTTTCTCCAAGGATATAATGGCAACGTGTGAATGGATGGGATATTGCTGGAGAGAACCCACGGAGATATGCAGGAGGGCCATAGAGGATGCAATAGCTTTTCAGACAAGAATTGGCGCATAAACTGCTGTGAGAGGCCTATCTAGGCCTAGAAAGCTGTGAGGGAGCCAAAAGAAAATCAGCTCACTCATATACAAAATCTAACCTGTGGGGGGAAATGCACTCCATTTGATGAAGGTTGTCCTGACATAGACTTCAAAATATTTGAAACCAAGGATGAACTGAATTTAATTTACACTGAAACTAGAGTTCAAACCACTGAAAACCAACAAAGAGTCACTTAATATATTTCCGTCTAACAAGAGGACAAATGTAAGGTCATACTCTTCCTGGCAAGTAAACACTACTAATTTAATATCTATATTATTTTCTTAGGGAGGTGAGGGTTATAGCATGAAAAAAGAATTAAGATGTGCTATACACATGCACCAACTCACTGCAAGGCAAGTGATTAGTATGTGTTGTACATGTACACTAATAAAAAAAATGGAAAAAATACAACTGAAAAGAAGTGGAATAGGGAATACAATTTTTCCATGGAGATTTTTGGAAAAAAATTTCTAAACATGAATCATACAGAATTAATACAAAACGAAATATTTGTTAATATGGACAAAATATTTTTTAAAAATAGTAAAATCCAACGAAACAAAACAGAACAAAGCTAATCAAAACAGTGCAGAAAAATTGGTATAGAACTTCAAAATAGAATACTCAGAAAACAACAATAGCTACCATAGTATATCTTGGTATCTTCACATTAGTTGTCCATTCTATCAGGCATAGGAAAATCAAACCACAAAACAAAGCAGGATAAAACAAATCAAAACAGAATATTGAATAAAACAAAATAATCAGAACAAAGCAAAACAGTGAGAACAATATTGGACTTCAATGACAAGATAAAAGGAAATCCCCCATATTTGCTATCTCGCATACTGTCATCCTCCCAAGAGTGCTCAGCCTGCCGGCCCCAGGCCAGAAATGCTGGCTAGTTGATTTCTTGGTGGCTTCTTCCAGTCCCAGCGTGGCTGATTCTCTGATGTGGATTCGATATTAAATATTGTGAGTGATCTAGAAAACAGAATAATAGCATCTAAACAGAATCACAGTGAGGAAATTAATTTATAAATAATCATTGTATTGATGGTTCTGGCCCTTTTGAATGATAGTCTGCCAGATTAACTGCACATGTAGAAAGAAAATAAAAAGAAGCCAAAGAAATTCTTGAGACAATGATAGTGACTGGGTCAAATTGAGGTAAAAATATGCACTGAACCAAAGAGTACAATCTTTTGCAAATAAGATAAATATGCACAAAAGCATACCTAGACATATCTTAGAGAAAAGAGTAAATATTAAAGACTCGATAGCATCTTTAAAACAGATGGAACAAGAATAAACTCTGCCTGACATTTCATCAGAAGCTAGAGTACATGGTATCACATATTTAGAGGTATTCTACAGCACAAGTATATTCTGCACATGTAAAGAAGGAGCAAACATAAATTTCAGACAAAAGCAAGTTAAGAGAATTCATTTTGTGTGAACCCACAAGAAGCCTAAATTAGAACTACAGCTGTGCAGAGTACAAGAACTAGATAAAGAATTCAGCATTAGGTTGATTAGGGAGATAGAAGAAAGCTAAATAGACTTAGAAAGTTATTATAGTAAACACCAAAGGAAAAGAGAGTGATGCATGATTGGGCAGGGGAAGAAAATAGACACAGAGATCCTGCAGTACTGAAAAGGCTGCAGTTCTAGACCACAAATGGTTAAATTGATCTTGCAGTTGCAATAATTCATGAACTTGTAAATTAAAGTTACTTGTCTTTCATTGTATGCTGTATGGTTGTAACAAACATTTAGTTTTTAAAAGCCATTAAAGATTATATTACTTTATAAAACTACTACTAATACAATTTATTAATTTTAACCTTAAGTTGTTTGAACCTTGCTTGAAAGACACTGAATCTTTATTTTTACCTAATTTCACTGGGATTGTGATAGAACTAATGCAGTTCAAAGAAAATAATCCTCAGGTGCGTACATAAACTTTTTGTATCATTTTGTTATTGTTTTGGACAGATATGAGGGGAAAACAGAGATATTTTCTTGTCTCTTACAAGTTTTGAATTAAACAACTAATTTAATTTCTAAAATAGTGTAAAACTTGGATCTGCATGTTGTACTTGAAAATTCTATCAACATGCTGCAGTTTTTCAGGGTTTTTGAAAGCAACATACTGAAAAGAACTCCCACACTGAATATGATTCAGGATTTGAATATATTCTAGTTTCTTCTGAGCTAAAAAATACAAATTGGAGGCAAAAGTTGAATCATAAAAATGATATGTATCACATCATATAGAACCAACTTCATATATGATAATCACCAGCAGTTAGACCCTGAATCATTGTAGGACTACAAATTCATATCCAGTGCAAGTGCCCACAGGGAGGAGCATTCTGACACAGTGTAGAACTATGCTCTGATACATAAGATAATACCAGCAAAACTGAAGTCCTACTCTACCAGAAAATTGGATATTATAAAAAGGTTTTTTTCCAGCAAAGGCAGTTTACTAAAGAGACAAAATTTCACAGAAAAGATGAATTGCTTAGACTACTGTCTGCCTCTATTTCCTCAAAATTCACATCCTTTGAGTAATGACTGTAAAATCGCATTACAGGAATTTAGATTTTGCCATCTTGTTCAAGATGCTCCAAATACAACAATTTTCTAACATTTAATGTTAGTGGCAAAAATAATTCCAATTTCGAAAGTATTGATCAGTTTTGCAATCTTCGCATTCTAGATTAAGCTTATAAATTTTTGAACTCTGTTGAATCAACTTGTGGCTTTCATTCAGTCATATTATATTTTCAATGAAATTAGAAATAGAGCTATCAATTTTGAAACGTTGGAATTTCCCACACACCAGCATCATATATCCTAGGATACATTCAGAAAATATTTAAAAGTCCTGTCATTTCTCTAAAAAGTAGAAAAAAAAAAGCAGCAGTACATGAAAATCTTCTCACATCTTCACCAAAATGTATGAAACACAAAGTCAAAGTAAGTGTTTAAACTGGGACTCTCTACTCAAATTTTTCTCTTCATCCTCATTTTGCTTCAGTCTATGGCACTTCTATTTTTCCAATAGTGTATGTAAATGTTCTTAAAGTCAACCTTGATTTCTTCCTTTCAACATCACTGCCAGCTTTTAATGACCACTACTTTTAAGCAATCCTGACCACGTAACAACTACTCAATATTATTCCTTAAGGAATTAAGTGAAAACAACAAAATTTCTGAAAGTTTTACCTCAAAATTTATTTTATTTTATTTATTTATTTATTTATTTATTTATTTATTTATTTATTTATTTTTGTAGCAGCAGGGATAGAAATCACAGCCTCACACCTGCCAGACAGGGACTTAAGCCACCGAACCAAATTCCAGGCCCTAGTTTTTTGAGGCAGAGTAGCACTGTGTAGCTCAGGCCGGCCTTGCGCTCACGTTGTAGCCCAAGCTGGCCTCGAACTCACAATGTTCCTCCTACCTCAGCCGCCTGAGTGCTGGGAATAAAGGTGTGCACCACCACGCCCAGCTTACCTCAAAATTTATACCGAATGTATGTATTTTACATCAGCTTCATTATCTTTGTGAGGTATATTTGTATTTATTTATAAACATTTATAATACAGATTATGTAAAGTTATTGTTTAAATTACCTCTACTTTCTCTATTTTATCTTCTATTTTAAATACTTTATATAATAGTATGTAAAAATTGAAGCTGCCATTTATTGTTAATTCACAAAACATTTCTACACAATTATTTTTCCTCCATCTCTTTAAGAAAGCATAGTAATGAACATAGCTTCTGACTCTCAGCCCTATTTTCTGGCAAAGGTAATAAATATATGTACTGTTCATCACCTTGAGTAGTTTGTCTTTAATTAAATATGTATTAATTCTATTTCAGAGCATTCTAACATTTATTAGCTCTTTTTCAATTGAAAAACAAAATATGAATGCATCAAAATTGATTTAATTCATTTTAATTCACATAATGAGTTGGATGTCATTTTTTTCTTACTAGCATAGTTTTAATGCATATATTCTTATAAGTATGTCCAATAATTAATTCAAAGTGAAATTATTTGATGAAAGGGTATATTCTTGTGTAATTTATTAGGCATTTTCTACTATGATGTTGTTCTCTGTAGATATTA
>RJWM01033270.1:0-20755 GCA_004363535.1 Dasyprocta punctata
AACTATGAACATATAATGCATACAAATATATGTAATCTTACGTGGCAAAAACAGATTTGCATTCATTTAAGCTACTGTGGTTCAATCAAAACTAAATGCCAGATCTCCAATGAGAGAAATCCACTTTTCCTTCTGACACAGTAGGCTCCCCAGGGAAGGGCCAGATGTGTGCCCAGGACACGGAGGCATTGGCCAGTGAAGCAACACCATGAAGGCAAGCCAGGGTGACCACAGGACTCACCACATAGGCAGCGGCAGTTCAGGACCCTCCCGTGCACGTGGGTACACCCAGGGAAGGATGGATGAAGGCATTGTAATGTGACATTCAGGGAATCTGCATCCTTGCTGGGTTCTGAGATCACCACTGTGCTGAGAGACCAAGCAGAAACCATTCAGTACCCACTAAGAAAATTCCATCTCAGTAGCTCTTGGCCCTCTTACACACCTGGAGAAACAAGAGCCTTTCACCCAAGGCTTCTGACATGGAGACCAACTGTGAATTGTCCCCAGACCCCTCCACCTGTGGCTGGCATGTTCTCAACAAACCGTCCCTCTTGCCTTGAACCAGTCAAGAGTCTCCACACTGTTCTAGCTCAGTTTCTTCTCATTTCTTTCACACCAGCTTGTGAAACTTTTATGATGTTGTCTCAGACTTTCGTTTATCTACTTGTGGTTTATCTTGCGTTTAATGTATATTCTTTGTGCCTTTTGTAACAAGGTTTTATAAATGCTCTTATATTTTCTAACAAGCTTTGGACTCAGTGACATTGCGAAAGTCATTTTCCTGTGCCCGATGTGTCTGTCAGGCAGACCAGGGGTCAGCACCCGCTGAGCATCCAGGGTTTGGGTGGGACTGAGCCACACCCACCTGTCTGTTTATTGTCAAGAAAGCGGCACTTAAGTAACTGCAACAGGAAGACCCCATGATTCCACAAAACCTGAAATGTTTACTGTCAACCTGTTACAGAAGGAGTTTGCTGACCTTGATTTGGTGTCAAGTATTCTGAGTTAATATAAAATATTCCTATATCCTAGCTCCAGTTTTCATTATTCATGCATTAGCCAGTTGAGGGGAGGGGGATTCTTAATCTCTTCATTTGGTGATTGGTCTTTGCCTAGGTCTGTAAAAAAACATTTATTCACTTACTCAGTACCCTTGACTACATCACAATATTGTGAAATAAGATATCAAAATATAGTGATTATTTGTAATACATGGTATTACAGCATAAGCTATAGCATTTTTCTAAATTATTACTGTTAGTATTGGTTTCATTTTAAAAGCACTTTTTGTTTTGGCAGGAGAAATCCTCCTAAATTATTTGTTCAAAATGTATTATCACTCTGGTTGGATCAGTGAACTAGATGACAGTTCAATTTAAGCCATGCCAAGAAAAAAATCCTTTAGGGAAATTGTCTGTGGTTTAGGCAAAAAAATTATACTGCCTTTCAGAAAAAAGTCACATGATAATGAATAAGAAAACTATAAAAGAATAAATAATTGTGCTCACCGCTCACTGAAATAGATTTTTTTTTAAATAAGCAGAACACACACACAAAAAAAAGCCAGAATGAGTATATACTTTCAACCAATTCAAAATAAAGTCTCAGAATTTAGAAAGCATGAAAATAATTCCCCTGAATTTAATGGACTGCTCACTGGGGTGAGGAAAGTCTTCACTGATGATCTGAGTACAAATTGAAATCAATTTTGATTTAAACATCAGAGAGACAGAGAGAGAGAGAGAACAAGAAATGAGAGGAAGAGTACAAGGGAGAGGAGAGAGAGACAGAGAGAGACAGAGAAAGAGAGACAGAGAGCAGCAGAGAGAGAGAGAGAGAGAGAGAGAGAGAGAAAGCCCAAGTCAGGAGGGTCAAGGCCAACCTGGGCAACTTAGTAAGAACCAGTCTCAAAATAAAAAATAAAAAGAACTGAAGATGTATCTCATTGGGTAGCTCTAGATTTGATCCTCAATACCACAAAAGACAGAGAAAGAGAGGAAAAAATGTTCATACACTTCAATTAAGTTAGTTTATTCTAGGTCTGTATCCTGAGGAAACAATATTTTCCTAAAAAATGGTTGGAGATATGGATACGATAATGTTAACGGCAGAATTCCTTATCAGCAAAAACAACATTAAGGGAGGAGAACGAGAATGCCGCCTTGCGGGGCCCAGCCCGCCGGGACCCAGCCGCGCAGGCACCGACCAGGACACATGTAAGCTGCCCTCCAGGGGCCTGACCTCGGGACCCCAGAGGAGAAGGAGAATGCCCCCTTGCAGGACCCAGCCTGCTGGGGCCCAGCGGCACCGGCGCTCGGGCTTGGAATCAGGGACAAACATCCCCGCCCCCTGCCCATCAGCAACCTGCTGTTTTGGAGGTCTGGCTAAACTGATAGCAACCAGGGAATATCAAGCAACTATTTGCTAGTATTGTTTTGTAGATATTGCAGGCCTCTGGTCAGCAACCTGAGCATCCCTTTGGAAGGTGACAGCAGGCAATGTAGCAAGTATGGGGGATTCTCTTCCGTCTTGTCTTCGAGGCCCAATATGGTTCTCTCTGTTTTGCTTTACTCTGATCATTATTATTACTAATAATAAAATATTAAAAAAAACATTAAGATAAGTAAGTTAAATTTCTACTAGTGAAAATGAAAACTAAACGTCCCCAGGGATTTATTTATACCAAAGTATGGAGATGAGTTGACTCGGAGCAGAGTGATTCGATGTGGCAACTGGAGTTGTGCTGATTAAGCGCTTTGTCAAGACGGACGTGGCCTGCAGAGATAATAAGACATTAGAATAAACTCACTTCCAGTTAGCTGAAAACTAGATAAATGTCTACTATATTTCAGGCACGCTGCTAGATGCCAGAAGCTGAATAAAGCAGGCCCTTCTGCCGAGACTCGAAGGAGCTGGGGGTGCTAGCCAAGCAGAGTCATGGAGGGAATGATGGCTTTGCAGGGATCCAGGGAGAAAGAGAGAGGGGTGCTGACAGGTCAGGAAGAGTGGGGGGATTGTAAGAACATTTCAGACACAGGGACCAGGAATAGTTAGAATGCAAATACCAAGGGCGGGTATCCACTACTGTAGACAACTGTGCATTAGCCTAATCTTTCTTCAAAATGGTTGATTTTGGTCCCACCTACAGCTGGTGAAAGTGTGGTACTGCTGGGCACCCTTTAGCGATGGGGATACATTCCACAAAATGTACTGTGCAAACCCAGGTGAGACAGCCTGTTACACACGTGATCACTGACGGGGTGTGGATGCCCAGTTACTGTTTATGAAAAGTTAACTTCACATCTGGACTCCGGCCAGTGCAAGGCCAAATGTGAAAGCCACTGGTGCACCACGGAGCGGCACAGCAAGGAGACACCATCGCGAGGGCTGCGTCTGTCCGACAATGAACAGCGCTGTCACATCACACCCAACAGCACAGCCAAAACCACCCAAGCCACCTCACTCTCCACCTATCAGTGGGCTTTTCTTATGATTTCCACGTGCTGTTAATACAAAAATTTTCAGTCACTTGGGTTGAAAACTTCCATGTGTTTTATTCTTCCCAGATTATTCTTCAGCCACCAGTCGGTCACTAAGACTTGGTGACTTTTCCTTTGTTAGCATCTGATCTTCCTTCATGGCTCCCATCCTGGCCACCACCACTAAGGTTCAGCTGTTAATGATCTCAAACCTCGACCGCTCCAGTATGATTACTTGTGGGTAGGTTTTATTCATTCTTCAAGTTCAAATTGCTTACACCTTCTTCTGAATTTCTGTCTGAAATCTTTCTCTTGGCCTTTGCCTTTGAGCCTTTACCAAATCCTACCTTTGTTAGTGTGGGTGGCCCTTGTTTTATGGGATTTCACCTTATTGAGCTTAAAAACATTCTGCCTTTACAGATTTAAAGTGAGTGGCAGGCCAGCATCCACCAAGTCTGTCTGCACTGTTTCTCCAACAGTATGCATTTACTTCCTGCCTCTGGGTTATGCTTTGACAATTCTACAAATATTTCAGACTTTTTCATTACTATTATATCTGCTATGGTGATCTGTGATCAGCGACCTTGGATGTTACCGTTATAATTGCTCTGGGGCATCATGCACCACCCCCATATAAGACGTTAAACTTAAATGTTGCTTTGCCTGCTCCACCAACCAGCCTCTATCTTTCTCCCTCTCCATGAGCCTCCGCATTCCCTAGGAGTCAACAATACTGAAATGAGGCCAAATAATAGCCCTAGTAACATGTTCAAGAGAAAAGAAGAGTTGTACATTTCTCTTCAAATGAAAAGCTGGAAATGATTTCTCTTAGTGAGAAAGGCAAGTCGAAAGCAGGATTTTAAAAAAAAGCTTGGCCCCTGGCACCTAACGACCAAGTTGTGAATGCAAAAAAAAGTTCCTGAAGGAAATTTAAAGTGCTATTCCCATGAATATATGAATGATAAGAAAGCAAAACAGCGTTATTCCTGATGTGGAGAAACTTTTAGGGGCCTGGACAGAAGATTAACCCAGCAATAGCATTCCCCTAAGCCAAAGCCTAATCCAGAGCATGATCCTGACTCTCTTCAACTCTGTGAAGGTTGAAAGAGGTGAGGAGCTGAAGGTGAAGAAAACTGACATTGGCAGAGGTTGATTTGTGACATCTGAGGACGGGAGCTATCTTCCCTAATAGAAAAGTGCAATGCAGAGCAGTGAGTGCTAATGTAGAAGCTACAGAGAATTATCCAGAAGAGATAGCTAAGAAAATTGGAGGTGGCTACTGTCAACAGCAAAGTCCCCATGTGGATGGAACAGCCTTCCAGCGAAAAAGGAAACCATCGAGGACTTTCATAGCTAGAAAGAAGTCAAAACCTGGCTTTAGAGATTCAAAGTACTTGAACCCAACTCATTTACCACGCTGAAGTCCAAGTGTCCTTAAGAATAATACTCATTCTCCCTTGCTTGTGCTCTATAAATGGAACAACCAAGTGTGGATGACAGTTCATCTGCTTACAACACGGTTTACTGAAGACTCTAAGCCCACTGTTGAAACCTTTTGCTTGGAAAAATATATTCCCTTTATAACATCACTGCTCACTGACAATGTACCTGGTCATGTGAGAGACCTGACTGATATATGCAATGAGATGAATTTTTTTTTCATTTCTCTTAACACAATATCCACTTTACAACCCATGAATCAAGGAATAATTTCAACTTTCAAGTCTTCTTGTTAAGAAATATATTTAGTAAGGTTATACTGCCACAGATAATGATTCCTCTGATGGATCTTGGCCAAAACTATTAGAAAAGCTCTGGAAAGGGTTTGCCATTCTATATTCCATTGAGACATTTATAATTCATGGGATGAGGCACAAGTACAACGTGAACAGGGGTTTAGAAGAGACTGACCCCAAGCCTCACAGAAGACTCCGAGGGGTTTGATTCTTCATGGAGAAAGGGACTCCCAATTTGGTAGAAACGGCCCAAGAGCTAGAATTAGAAATTGAGCCTAAAGATATCCATAACTGAATTGTTGCAATCTCAGAGAAAAACTTTAGAAGACAAAGAATAGCTTCTTATGGATGAGAAAAGAAAGTAGTGTCGTGAGATGGACCCTACTTTTGATGAACATTGTTGGTATAACAACAAAGGAGTTAGACTATTACACAAATTCAGTCAATAAAGCAGCAACAAGGTTTGGGACACTTGATTCCAATTTTGAAAGTTCTACTGTGGGTAAAATGCTATCAAACAATCATGTGCTTCCTTTTATGAAAGGAACAATCAATCAATGCAGGAAGCTTCATTGTTGGCTTATTTTAAGAAATTGCCACGCCACCCCAACCTTTAGCAATCACCCACGATCAGTCAGCGGCCATCAACATTGTGAAAAGATTACAATTCACCGAAGGCTCAGGCGATTGGTAGCATTTCCTAGCAATAAAGTATTTTAATTATGGTATGTACATTTTTTAGACATAATGCTACTGCACACTTTATAGACTACAGTGTAGGATAAACATTACATTTTAATGAACTAGGAAAACAAAAAACTTCATGTGACTCACTTTACTTTGGTATTTCTTTTATTTTCTTTGTCTGGAAGCCAAGACACAATATCCCTGAGGTATGCATGTAACTGTATGTGCTACACTTGTATATGATTGGCGATGCAGCAGATTTGTTTATAACAGCATTATCACAGGCGTATCAGTGGTGTGTTGCACCAGGCGACAACGTCACTAGATCATAGGACTTTTTCAGTTCCATTATAATCTTATGGGATCACCATCTTGTTTTCAGCCTGTCACATTGAAATCCTATTACATGGTGCATGACTGAGCAGATGGTGATGATGATGATGATGATGATGAAGATAAATAGATGGATACGTAACTAGAAGGAACAGACAGACAGTCAGACAGACAGACAGATAGGATATATCCTTTCCTGCATGTGTCACTGGAAAAAGAAGAATAGTCTGTAGTAATTTCTAAAACTAATTGGAACCTCAAAGTATTTCCTTATTTAAATGTCTACCCAGAGTTATTTTTCCAGCTAAAATTAAAAGGCAAAGTATCTTCTATTTTTAGTTTTTGAGTGAGCAACAATGCAAAAATCAGAACAAAACATGCTCCATATTCAAGTCTATAGTCACTCACATAAAAACTAACCATCATTAGTAAAGTTAACATATCTCTTTGTTTTTTAATATACTTGATGGAATGGAAATGCAAAATCTCTTTTTCTAGACCTTGCTTAATTACATTTTCCTACACCCCCAAGCCCTGCTGCTTCTCTTTGATAAGCCCTGATAAGTCTAATTAGTATATTAGGAAATTCAGTAGGTTTGGGGAATTGTCTGACATATTATGTAAGATGTCAACATAAGAAGCAGTTCACTGAATGGTATATGGATACTCTCTGTACTATTTTTGCAACTTTTCTGTAAGTATAAGATTAACTCAAAATAAAAAGATTATTTTAAAAAGCAGATGCAAAACTTGTATAATATTCTGCCATTTTTATTAAATGGAAAAAGTAGAAATATGAGTGGCATTTTGAAAAGATACACCATCTCCAGAATTATACCCAAGGAACTGGTAACACTGGTTAACTCTGGAGAAGGTTCACAAAGTGGTAAGGTTCAAGGGTTAAAGGATGAATATTCCTTCCATACCTTTTACAAACATCTTTGATTCTCTATCATGTGACTATGTTATCTATTGAAAGGGTTAAAAAAATGAAAAGGTGAACAATTTGGAAGGAACATTCCAGCTCTAGATCTCTTCATGAAGCCAGCAGAGGCAACTCAACCTCTGCTTCTACCCAATCTTGCTAAGTGTTTTCTCAGGGTATGCTTCCAGAGAGGCCTTCCTGGGACACTAATATTACTATTTCAGAAATTTGTAATATCTACAAAAGTAAGACATGTTCGTTGAAGTTGGCTAAAGTTGCTGTGTCTTCCCTCCCCAGCATCTACTCCTTCCTGTTTCTCTCCAGGTTGCATGGTGTTGGAGCAACTATGGGCCCTTGGGGATCCAGTTAAGTTGAATTGAGGATAGCTTGATCTCCACTGAACACAGGCACTTCCCTTGTAGATGAGTTGTGGCCAGCTGTCCCATTGTGGAGGTGGTTCCCTGGAGTACTCTTGACAACCGCTGTGCTAACTCAGAGTCAAGACATGTTAGGGCTGAACCTGGAAATTAACGTCACTCTGTGGTGCTCTGGGATTTTCTGGGCAGTAGAGGAAAAACTGTGATTTAGAAGGGGCCAGAACTAAACTGTGCAAAATCTTTCCAGCTTTAAACATGGAAAATAAGTAAAAGGATTTTCATTAATGCCTAGGCAGAAGGGGATTCCTATTCTATCAGATAACATAAAATTCATAGTATGTGATGACAGTGGGTACAACTGCTTAATTGGCAAATGACTGCCATTGAGTGCCATTGCTTCAGAGCATATAATATTAGTTACTGCAAAAGAAAACTTAAAATGCCCCAAAAACTTAGAGTTTGTATACGAAACAAACAACAGAGACTTTTCAGAATTTAGCAATAATCCTATATACTACATGATGTAACTTTATCAGCAGAGAAACTGATATTTTTCTAAGCTATCAGTTTTGATCAACTATGACAGACAAAAGGTTAAATTATCTTTGTAGTCTCTCTAGAAAACTGATCTTACAAATCATTGTCTTCAGATGATTAAAGATTATGCAGCCAGAAACAGCAGGGAGAAGAGTACTGCAGAGCTGTATCAAGCAGTTAATTAATTAAAATATTTGTTACATTTTCTAGATTTCTGTGATATCTCTATATTTGTCAGCTTTTATCATTTATAATTTCTTTTGATATATTTACCTGTTCTAAAAATTTTTTTCATATTTGTACCTGATTATGTATTTTCTTAAGGAGAAGCTAAAAATTTCATTGTGTTTCAGGTCTTCCGAAGTCTGGGTCCACTCATGTGAGACTCACTTTGAGAAAAAAGTGTAAAATATTATTTTTACTGCATTAGAAGCCTATAATGACTAGCATATGTCTCAAGACAAAAATCCTTGCTTTGAGAAAAATCTCACATTCCCAAGGGTAGATGTAAGGAAAATGACACAATGTTTTCCCGCATATTAGTCCAAACTGCTGCGTGATGATCAGTGAGAAAAGTGCGAAAATGTTTGCTTTGACATCATTTACACAATTGTTTTATTCTTTATCCATATCTGATGGTTACGGGACTGACAATGAATTTCTGAACTGTGATTTAACAATTATGGGCTAATATGCATCTTTAATAAACTTTCCTTTTGTTCCCATTTCCCACTTTGCCCTTTCCCACTTCTATCAAATATATAATCTCTAATTCATGTGCATTAAATAGAATAAAAAACACATGCTGCAAATGTTTCTGGGTGAAACATGAAAAAGAAAAGCTTAGTGTTCCTCAGGAACTGCTCACATGACAAGACGATGGATACTGCAGTTCTTATCAGAAGGCAGCATATGTTTCAGTTCACATATTTGCATATGAACCAATCCCTACCAAGATGGATGGCATTAAGCGTGTTCATTCATGGTGAATGAACATTAATATTCACCAGATTAGAAGAAAACAAGATATTTGTAGTCTCATCACTGCAAACAGGAATGCAGTAGACACTCTAGAGTGTCTGTCACTATTGATTCTCCTTCTGTACCCAATGCCATTGTGATTGTGAGTGGGGTAACAATGTACCAAACTGACCAACTATATTTCCCATCTGTCTTAATTATTTTCCCATTGCTGCATGAAAATACTGAACACCTATAACTTAAAGGGGACGTTAATTTGATTCATGGTTTCAGAGGATTCAGTCCATAGTTGGTTGTCTCCAGTGTGGAAACTACATGGAGGAAAGGAATAGCAGAAGAAAGGAACCCATAGTGGCTAGGAAGCAAAGAAAGAGGGAGGAATCAGGGCCAAGAATACACCCTTCCAGGTCACACTCCCAGCAGTTTATCTTCTTCACCCAGGCCCCCCACTTCCAAACACAAGACTCTGGGGGGATATTTTAGATATAATATAAAACACTATGCTTCCTTGAAGTTAAAAGTGAGAGTTCTGACAAACACAGGTTGCTCAGTGGGACTCCCTGAAATACTCTGAAAAGACTACAAATTCTAGCAACATCTCTTACTCTTTCCCTCATTTCCACACAGAATTCAGTGGTAATTGTGACTGTAGAAGCAACAACAACAACAACAAAAAAAAACAGTTCAAAGGTCATATGGCCTATGGTTATAAAGCACAGTAGAAGCATTTCTCAATTTTTCCATGTTTTCTCATTAGGTTTTAAATGCAAATACTCATTTGTTTAAGCCAATGTTCATTCTGCGCTGTCATATGCAACTGTGCACTAATTATCTTCTGATAACATTTCTTATGTTAACATTTCTTACTATATTTATAAATATGTATTATTACTAAAAGGCCAGTATATTTGGAGAGATGCAGAAGGAGAGTAAGCAGGGAGAAGTGTAAAAGAGGAAGACAGAAAGGTGCTATAAAATGCAGGACTAGGAAAGCTAGTAGTAAAGAGTGATGTGTCAGATGAAAGTCAAGGGAGACTGCAGAGAAGAGAAAGGGGACCAGGGAGAGGAGACTTGTTACTGGAATGCACAAATGTTGATAGTTTTTGTGTGTTGATCTTGTATCCCCTCCATGGCTGAAGTTGGTTATTAATTCCAAGAGTTTTTTGGTGATGTTTCTTAGATCTTCTATGTAGAGTATCGTGACATCTGCAAATAATGATAACTCGAGTTCTTCCTTATATGCATTCCTTTTATTTGTTTATTTTGTTTGATTGATCTGGCAAATGCTCCAAGTGTTGTGTTGAATAGAAGAGGTGACAGTGGATATCCTTGTCTTGTTCATGATTTTAGGGTAATGGTTTTAGTTTTTCCCCATTTAGCACGATATTGGCTATTGCTTTAGCATGTATAGGTTTTATCATAATCAGGTTTGGTCCCTCTAGTCCTGTTTTCTTCAGGGATTTTATCATTAAGGTTGCTAGACTTTGTTGAAACCCTTTTCTGCATCTGTTGATACGATCATATGGTTTTTGATCTTGCTTAGGTTTATGTGATGCATTTATTTGTTGACTTACTTATGTTGAGCCATCTTTGCATCTCTGGGATAAAACCTACTTGGTCATGATATATGATCTTTTTGATAATGTGCTGCACTCTTTGCTAATGTCTTACTGAGGATTTTTGCATCTATGTTCATTAAGGACGTCTGCCTATAGTTTTCTTTTTTTAGTTAGGTCTTTATCTGATTTTAGAATAAGGGTGATACAGGCTTCCATAAATGAATTTGAGAGCACTCTGTCTCTTTCCGTGTCTTTGAAGAACTTGAGGAATATTGCTGTTATAACAGCCCTAAAGATTTTGAACAATTCAGCAGTGAATCCATCACCAGGTCCTGGGCATTTTTTTTTTTTTTGTGGTAGATTCTTTACTACTGTGTCAATTTTATTGCTTGTTATTAGGGATATATATAGGAAAGGAAGAACTCAAGTTATTATTATTTGCAGATGACATGATACTCTAAATAGAAGACATAAAACATAATTATGATTTTTTGGGTTAGTTTCAGTAACTTATATGAGTCTAGGAATCTGTTCATTTCTTCAGAATTTGTCAATTTCCTGAACTACAATTTTTCAAAATAGTTACTATCGTCTGGATTTCAAGGTGTCTATTGTAATTTGACTTCTAACTGCATTGATGTGAGTCTTTTCTTGATTTCTTCTTGTAAGTCTGGCCAAGGGCTTATCTATTTTAAAGAACTGGCTCTTTGATTCATTTTTCTTTTTACTTTTTTTTAGTCTCAATTTCACTGATTTCCACTCCTATCTTTATAAGCTTGTTGTACTGGTTTGTTTTTGTTTTCAAGTATCTTAAGATTTCTTATAGAGTTGTCTATTTAAGCTTGCTCTTTTTCCCTGATGTGAGCATTGACTACAGTGAATTTTCTCATTAGAAGTGCTTTCATAGTATCCCAGAGGGTTCAACAAGTTGTGCTGTCATTGTCATTAACTTCTAGAAATTTCTAAATTTCTTCTTTGATTTCCTCTGTGACTCATTGTTTGTTTAGGACCGTATTGTTAATTTTCCAGGAACACTTAACTTTTCTGTGATTTCATCTATTGTTGATTTCTATTTCCATTGCAAAGTGGTCTGATAGTACACATGGGATAATTTCTGTTCTTTTATATTTACTGAAGCAGGCTTGTGGACTTGTGTGTGTTGTTTTTTGGAATAAGTACTATGTGCTGTTGAAAAGAAAGCATACTCTGTTGTAGAGGGGTGGAATACTCTATATATCTATTAAGTCCAAATGCTCAAGGGTGTGGTTCAGCTCTGAAATTTCCCTGTTGGTTTTTTGTTTAGTTGATCTATCTCATTGTCAAAGTAGGGTGTTAAAAGCCCTACTGTGTGTTACTGTTCGTTTGATCTTTCAATTTCAGCGACTTTTGAAGATAGATGCTCCAGTATTTGATGTATATGTGCCTATCAGCATTATCTCTCATTTGATTGTTCCGTTAGCTAGTACATAGTGACCTTCTTTGTCTCTTGTCAGTTGTAGCTTGACGTTTACCATGTCTGATATTAGAATTGCTACCCTGCTTGTTTTGGAGGTCCTGGTGCAAGAAATGTTGTTTTCCATTCTTTAATTTTTAGTCTGTGAATATCTGTTTGACTTAGATGAGTTTCTTGAATGCAGTGAATTGTTGGATTCTGCCTGTTGATCTAGTCTCCAGTCTTTGTCTTTTAATTGGAGAGTTGAGGCCATTAACATCAAGAGATATCACTGAGATTGTGGTGGTTATTTACTACTGTCATTGCCTTCCTTATGTGTTGGTGTATCATATGTTTTTCTTTTCCTGATTTTTTATTGCTGTTTATCCATTGAACTCACTAGTTTCCTCTGTGTTTTTATTTCTGTAAAGAATATTCCTAAGTATTTTCTCTAGAGCTGGTTTAGCATTCATGTATTTTCTGATCTGGTCTTTTTCATGGAAATACCTTATTTCTCCATCTATTTTGAAGGATAACTTTTCCACATAAGTTTATATGGGTTAGAAATTATTTGCACTTAGGGCTTGTGATACTTCACTCCAAGCTCTTCTGGCCTTTAGGGTTTGGGTATGAAAGTTTGCTGTAATGCTAATTTGTTTACCTTTATATGTAGTTTTTTTATTTTTCTCTGGCTGCTTTTCAAATTCTGGGGGCTTTTGTTTTGTTTTTTATTTTTGCTGTGTATCTGTTAACTTGCTGGATGAGAGGTGTTAGGATAAGAAGGATACTCTTTGGTGAGCTTCTTTTTTCATTATAATTATTTGGTATACTGTAAGTGTCATTTTCTTATACTTTAAATTCTTTTCTTATACAGTATTTGGTAAATTTTCTTCCATAATTTCTGTGACAATGTCAGTGAGTCTATCTGTGCTACTTTCTAGTTTTTCTCTAACTCTGATTAACCTTAGATTGGTCTTCTTCTTGTCATCTAGTGGCTGCTGGATAGTCTTTTCTTCTCTTATTTCTTTTTGGCTTCTTTGAGCTTTTTATCATAATTCATTATTTTTTCCTCAATATCAGATACTCTGCCATCACAATGGGCATTTCTGCAATGTATGAATTCTCTACAGTTTTCTTCTAATTCAGGTATTTCTGTCTCACATCTTTCCAAGGATTCCATATCCTTGTTGAATCTGTCATTCCAATTTTGAACTATTTGGTTAGCTTGTCCAGTTTTTTACCTATTTCCCCAAAATTCATCATAAGCATATTGAGTAAAATTGCTGTGAACTTTTGGTTCATTTCCTCTTTGAACTCATCTATTTCTTCATCCCTTCTATAAACATCCTATAAGTTTCTACTACCTGGTATTTCTTTTCATCTCCTTTTGTGACCTCTTGCTCTACCTTTGTATAACTAAGAAGGAATCATATATCTTTTATTTCCTTGTTTCCTCATTCTCTTAACTGTATTTGTGCATATATACACATATATGCATATATATCATTGAAATTACATACATTACATATGACCTCCTCTTTTCCCCCTCCTGCCAAGTTACCAGAACGGATGAGGGAAAGACAGTTACAGGAGACTTCCAGGAATTGGAGAGCAGAGTTGGGGGAGTCCCACTGTGAAGTAGGGGCTGGTGATCACAGACCTGGCTCCTGCAGTCAGAGGCCGGGTTCCACTTGAGTAATACAGGATGAGAAGTGCACATTCACACCGTGTTCTCACTGTGAGCAGATCTCTACACCCAGGGCGGTTCTGGGTGCACACTGCCACCTTAGACGTGCAGCGTGCACAGAGACATGGCCTGGCTTGAGCTCTGCTCCTAAACCCTAGGCTGAAGAAAAGAGCCACACTTCCAAAACAGGGGAAGATTTGTTTTTATTATTATGTGATTGCATTATTTTTAATTTTTTAACTTTAATTTTTAAATTCTTTGCTATTTCCCTCCTTCTATGCACTTTTATTTCATTATTTTATTCCTTTTTCTTTTATGAGCGTGTCTGTGTATGTATACTTCTCTTCCTCTTGCCTTTTTTCCCTCGCCACATAAAGACTATGATTTAATCAGTGGTTTTTGAATATTTGTCCATACAACAGTGAGGAGCTAGCTCATAAGAATCACCTGAAAACATTTGTGAATAGTAATAGCTTTACTGAGATACAATTCCTGCCAGGTGTACTGGGGCACTCCTATAATCCCAGCACTTGGGAGGCTGAGGCAAGAGGATCGTTGCAAGTTCAAGACCAGCCAGTGCTCCAAAGTGAGCCCAAAGCCAGCCTGAACTGTACAGGGAGACCCTGTCTCAAAAAGATAAAAAAAATTACAGGACGAGATATAATTCCTATTTGAAATGTACAGCTCACTGGTCACAGTATATTCACCATCACTACAATTGATTTTGGAATATTTTCACCACCCCATTAAAAAAAATCCCAACCAGGGCCAGGGATATAGCTCAGCAGCACAAACACCTGCCTGGCAAGTGTAAGGTCCTGGGTTCAATTCCTGGCATCAAAAAAAATAAAAATAAAAAAGTCCCAACCATTAGCAGTTACTTCCACTTTTTAGAAGATTCAACATCTTTATTAAATTTTCTGATAAAGAATAAACATTTAAATTTATCCAAATTTTCTTTTAGCTCCCCTACTCTTTTTTTTGTTGTTGTTGTTTGGCACGTAAAAAATGCACATTGATAGGGTACTATGTGATATTTGAATGCACAGCTGCATTGTGTAGTGCTGTAATCAGAGTAAGCTTCTCTATCTCCTCAAACATTTATCATTTTCTTAAAGTAAAAACATTCAAAATCCTTTCCTTTTAAAAATGTGCAGTACACTATCTATAGTCACTCCATAGTGCAACAACATGCCAGAACTTCTTACTCATCTAAACCTAAGTTACTCCCTATTGATCAACTCTTCCCCAACCCCCACTTCCCTCCACTCCCTCAGCCTCTTATTAACACTGTTCTCCTCTCAGTTTCCTTGAGGCTTAACTTCCTTAGAGTCCACAGATGAGTGGGATCATACAGATCCTAAGGCTCAATCCTCTGGATCCAGATTTCTTATCCTACAGGTGAGATATAGAATGAACATTTTACTTACGAACCTCACCAGGTGACTCTGACACACAGTGGAGGCTGGGTATGTACGTGAAAGTAACGACAACTGTGTTTGAAGTAAGGGGAGTTGTTTTGAAGGGTACTAATACAATGTGCCTTTTACTGTAATAATTTTTGTAAAGTCCCCCTTCCCCCCAGTTATGGCCAACTAACTTGGATTATCTGCTTTTTAATCAACTGTGTCATGTTACAAACTAATCACAAGAATAAAGCACCCTATTTGAAGTCTTGAGGACTATGCAAGGTATGCACTGTAATGATTTTTTTTAAATTTAAACATCCACTGTATATTTTTATCACATCTCACATACACAAACTCTGAGTGCAATTTATGGGATTCTGGTATCCAATTAACATTCTTCTACACTATAAACTGATAATCACTCATACAGAATTTCCATTTATTTAATAAAATTTCTTTGAGATGTCAATCATAAATAAAATTAGGAAAAATATAAGATTCTATATTCAAAAAGATTTGTGAAGTATTTAATTTAAGTGAAGCTATACTATTTCTTTACTTCATATAACTAATATAGTTTGTAAAATCCCCACCAGGTAAATTTTCTGATTTATTTACCATAGAATTTTCTTTTTGTTGTGTCATATGCTAACATCCATCATAACTGATGTTCTGGAGAACACAAGTCTGGAAACAAAGTTAGCGAGAATGAGTAGGAAACAGTGTCTGTGATGCTGCTGTCTGAATTCTCTACAGTGGGCACCTTTGTCCTCATCTCAGTTCCCTCCTTTGTGCTGTGCTGTTGCTTTCTTTCCAGAGCCCCCGTGCTCTGCCCACAGAGAGTACTACTGCCTGGCTGAAGCACTTGCTCATACATAGTCATGGAGGACTCAGCCCTCATCACAATTAGCATGGAACACTTTCCTTCTGCCATCCACCCTCCATTTGAGCTTCTCCATTATACTTCCTGACACCATTAAACATCCTCAGGCCACTCTGCAATATTGCAGTTTTCATTCTCTATTGTAGAGGTGAAGCTAAATATCGTATGGATGAAACAAAAATGTCTCCATCCAGTCCGATCTTAAAGTTGTAGGAAAACTTAAAGGGGTACAAGAGGGGACAGAGCCTTTTTTTTTTTAGAAGGAAGAGTGCTAGTTTTTTTAGACAGAGATTCCCTTCACATAATGGCAATCAACATCCTAGTCAGGAATCGCCACGTGGCTTTTATCAGCTTCCTATATTATAGGGAGTTCTAGTCATCTCCCAGTTCTGTCCCACTCCTGTCACCATGACAATCCATAAAACAAAGGAGAAATTAGGAGAAGTATCTGATCTTGTCTCAGCCAGAGCCCCTGATAGTCCTTTGACACTGAAAATAAATGATTATTACATATGAAAACCATATGTTCTTTGTGTTTTTCAGCCCATACTCTACTTCACAAAAGTCTGCAAATAGTCTAATGTCAAGAGTTAGGAGAGAAGAAAGAAAAACCAGGTAGCAAAACCACTGTGTAATTGTATGGTCACTCAAAACCAGGCTGCCCAAAGTGGCAATGTCAGATGACAAGAGAGAGAATAAATCTAAAAGGCCTTTTCATCTGGATTCTATTTTAATATCAGCTTATGATTAGTATTATTGCTCCATGTGATTGATTCTTAATTACATATCCCCAAGAGATACTACAAAGCTGGCCTAAAATCAAGGCCTGTGGAACCTGGGTCCTGCAAGAATAAGAGGACAAATTGACCCACATGTCATCACCATAGTTACTAAATTTGAAGTCATCCTGCAAGGGTGACTGGACCACGGAGAGCAGCAGAAGCATGAAAGAAGCTCCTCCAGAGACAAATGGAACTGGCATCTCAGTTGTACCCTTAACGATGCGCAGAACCCCAGGGAGAAGACAGGGGCTATTCTCTGACCCCTGCAAATGGTAGCAATTTGTCACTTGGCCTCCACCCTGCTAAAAAGCAGAAGTCATTGCCAGGCTATGGGCTAATAGAACTGAAAGTGGTTTGCTATTGACTATTTCTGTGATTCTGCTTCTTTGCACTCCTGTTACTTGTTACCACACTTTGGAAGTGCTTGTCCCAGAGAACTTGAACAACTGTGGAAGGTTTTGCTAAAGGCCTGCTTTTCACTGTTTCCTAACACATTGGAATAATCAAGGGCCAACCTGTCAGTTTGAGTAGGAGATGGACTTGTGGCTACAAGAAAGTGAGATCCATGTTGTCAGGAATATACAATTAACTAACGACAAACAGCAGCTAGGCTAGAAAGCCAGGTGACATTGACTGAGTCAGCGCTTATTGAAGAAGAATATATCCCATCCATTATAAACTGGAAAATAGAAAATCTAAACTGTGTGCCCAGCCCTGAATAAAAGTGTTTGATTTACAAATTAAAATATGGTGGTATAGGGAACCACTCATACTGCTTCAAAGCTCGAGGGTATCTAAGGACACCTGAGGATCTAACCCCACTTGTCTAGCACAGGCACACAGTGGAATTCAGTTATATAACCATGACAGCACAGGTAAACACACATGCACTAGTTATGGCCCTATGTAAGAATGTAAATATGGGATAACAACATGTATAAGAATTATACAATAAAGATGCAGGTGGCTCTTGTTCTAGCTCTTGAGTTCTTGTGCTCTGCTCCGTTCCATACTCCCTGCTGTTGTCATTGATGTTTTTGCACACATGCATTCGTCAGACTTGGGACCTCACCTGCAAAAATCTCCCTTGCCCAACCCACACAGTAGGCTGACAGGTGGTAAATATAGTGATCTAAATTTCTGGGCATGGCGGTCATGAAAATGTGCTAGATCTCCTGCTTTCAGCTGCAGAATGAACCAACAGCCCCAGCCACACCACTCTAAAACTATCATAGCTTCACCAAATCTATGCCTGCCCCAGAGGGCCCAAGTCCTGCTTGTGTGTGGCTAGGGCACTAGTACAGGATGCAAACTCATCTAACAGGTGACTTGGATTTAAGAACTCTCCCTTGATATGACTGATACATTCTGAGACTTGCACTGGAGTCTGCTACCTTTCCTGCCAAGTCTTTCTTTCTTCTCTTTCACACCTGGTGGATCTATATCACACTCTACAGGTGTTCCCGACCCATTACCATTCCTTCTCCTTTTTATGTTTCACACCATTTTCCTCAAAAAAATCTGAAAATGTAGGACAATCTTGATAACTGCTTCTAGAGCATTCAAATAGATGTAGAGTTTACACATAATAGTCAACCTTTGAATATTGATTTTACCTTCTTCAACGTTTTCTCTTATGCACCATTCTATTTGATCCATGTAATTGTTTGTAAGATTTTCTTGGTTGTTTTCCATAAATATACAATTCTCTTCCTCCTTAAATGAATAAGCATACTCTACAAGTATTGCTGATGACAAGCTGCTAAATAAGAAAAAAAAGTAGTGCTCTTTCATTCATTCAACAAATATTGAGTTGTTGCAATGTGCTGATCACTGTGCTGGATTCCCTTGAGGAAAAAATGGTGAGCAAGACAGAGACAGTCCTTGCCCTTAAACAAGTTACAGTAAAAACAACAAATCTATTTTTAAAAAATTACTATGTCATTAGACATACAGGAAAAATCGCAAGTGTTGCTGGGTTAAAGGCTAGCCTACATGGAATCTAATTTTGGTAAAGCAGATTATCAGCTTTGCCATCTTGTACTCCAATGCCAGATCAGTCACGCAAGTATCGCACTCATGCTTTTCTATGATTTCCTTCTTCAATTCAAAGGTTATTTTCTTCAAAATCTTCTTACCATTATTGCTCTGCACATTCCAGTCACCTTCATTATCTCCCTGCACTTTCTTTTTACCTCCAGGTTTGTTCTGCACTTTCTTTGGAGCCGTGCTAGAACGCAGAGTACTATATAGTACTACATGTGCTAAAAAGCACACAAAAACCTTCACACCAAGTGTGCACTACAGTCTTGCCTAGAGGAAGCCACGACCACGTGTCAGAGTGGGGAAGATGGCCTCGTTCGTGTTTGTGCAGGGACGGTATGTCTGTGGTTGTGTTTGCTACCCATGTGGAGTTCACAAATGGGAGAAAATTTTGCCAAATGCTTCTGTTCTCAAGCAGAATTGTTCCTGAACAGAAGTGTTCTGAGGTGTTACTTCATCTTGTTAAAGATTTTTGCATCTAGGTTAAATAAAGAGACTGGCCTATAGTTCACCTTTTGGTTGGGTCCATGTCTGATTTTAGAATTAAGGTAATGCTAACTTCCAGGAATGAATTTGGGAGTACTCCTTTCCTTTTGATGTAATTCAGAAGTGTGGGGAGTATTGGCATTACATCTCTACCTTGAAGTTCTTGTAGAATTTGGCAATGAATCCACCAGGACCTGAGAATTTCTAACTTGGTAGTTTTTTTTTGTTTTTTTGTTTTTTTGTTTTTTTTACTATTATTACTATTTCAATTCCATTGCCTGTTACTGCATTATTCAGTATTTTTTGATCTTGGTTCAGTTTTGCTAATTCATATATATCTAAGAATCTATTCATTTCTTCTGAGTTCTCCAATTTATTGATGTACAGGTTTGAGAAGTAATTGCTAATAATCTTCTGAATTTTGGCAGTGTCTGTTGTGACTTTATTTTTTATATTCTTAATTGTAATGATTTATGTGTTTCTTTTTTGGGGTAAGATTGGCAAAGGGTTTATCCATTTTGTTTTCTCTTTCAAAGAACCAGCTCTTCAAGTCATCGATTCTTTGTATTGATTTTTTAAGTCTCCATTTCATTGATCTTTGCTCTGATCTTTGAAATTTCCTTCCTTGTGTTAACTATAGGTTAGGGTTTTTGTTTTTGTTTTTTTGTTCTTTTTACTATGACCTGAGCTGCATCATTAGGTTATTTACTTGGACTGTCTCTGTTTTTGTGATGCGGGCAGTTGCTGCTATAAACTTCCCTTTTAGGGCTGTTTTTACTGTGTTCTATAAGTTCTGCTATGTTGTACTTCATTATCACCTCTAGGAATTGTCTAATTTCTTCTTTGATTTGTTCTGTGACTCACTGATTATTCACTAATGTGTCATTCAATTTCCATGTATTTGCATAATTTCTGTGTTTTCTTTTACTATTAAGTTCTAGTTTCACTGCACTATAATCTGATAATGTACATGGTATAAATTCAGTTATTTTGCATTTACTTAGGCATGCTTCATTAGCTAGTATGTGATTTGGTTTGAATCAAGTTCCATTCTTTTGTTGGGTGGAACACTCTGTAGGTGTCTACTGCTCATTTGTTCAAAGGGTTGGTTCAACTCTGACATTTCCTTGTTGATATTTTTGTCTAGTAGATCTATTTCTGATAGTGGGGTATTGAGATCCTCTGTTATGACTGTATTGCTGTTTATCCAATCTTTCATGTCCAGGAATGCTTTTTTATTGAGTGTACCAAAGTTCTGTGCATATATGCTTATTATTGTTATATCATCACATTGAATTGTTCCTTTAACCAACATTTAGAGATCTTTTCTTGCCTTTTCTGATCACTTTTGACTTAAAGTCCATTTTGTCTGACAATAGGATAGCTACTCCTCCTTGATTTCATGTTGCTCTTACA
>RJWM01033271.1:0-20757 GCA_004363535.1 Dasyprocta punctata
TTTTTTTTTTTTTTTTTTTTTTTTTTTTTTTTTTTTTTTTTTTTTTTTTTTTTTTTTTTTTTTTTTTTTTTTTTTTTTTTTTTTTTTTTTTTTTTTTTTTTTTTTTTTTTTTTTTTTTTTTTTTTTGTACCAGTGTTACAGGCAACTGAGTTAGACAGAAATATTATAAACAGTCAGACAGGGCTAGGTCCTTGAAGGAGCCAGTGCAGAAGTTCAGATACCTTGTAACCTCTGAGGAGACAGGCACCTCCTGCTGTGGGCCCGATATCAAGACAAAAGGCAGAACAAATACACCCATATCCTAAGGATTGATATTCTAAATAGTTGTATATCACCCTGAGGAAGTCAGGAGTCAGCATCCCACCCTTTCACAGGAAGAGTCTTTCGCTTCTGCATTTGTCCTTGATTTAATCAGTTTTACCTGAGCAATTAATCTTTTTGGTTAACCATGGTTATGTCCCACCTTATGCCCGTCTGGCTTGTGAGTTCCCAGTTTTCCCCATCATGATTTTATTCTATAAAAGTCCCTAAAAATGACAGAGTCTTTGGCAACCCACTCGGGCCCCCTTCTGTCCCTCAGACAGAAGCTTTCTTTCTCTCAATAAATATATTCTTCTCTTACCCTCCATTGTTCCTAAAATTCGATTTTTAGAGAACACAAACTTGCGCCGGACATATAGTAGGTTGGGAGTTTCATTCCCCCGTATCATTTGGAGGTCTGGGTCATTTTTCCTATACCACCAGGGATCCAACTCATGACTTTAGGCTTGCCAGGCAGGTGCTTGTGCCACTAAGCTAAATCCCTGGCCTGTTTTTGTTCTGATCATGACTATTTGGAGTGCCATATGCCTCACTTATTGTGGAGGACCACCAGGACAGCTCCTTCTGAAGGAACATAATTTGCCTTCATTCTGATTCACCTTTGCCCTACTTCTGTGTACTGTTATGCACAGAGCTGGCTAGGAAAATATTCTATCCCCTTGAATGGCTTTAAGCAATGCAAATGAGTCCATCTGGGGCATGGATGTGTAGCCTTCAAAGCAAAGCAACAGGTCTGTGATGCCCCACCTGTAGCTCCCTCCTACTAAGCATGAACTTGGCCAAGAGATGCTACACTGTCAGCTGGGGTCAAGCTTTGAAAAAGAGGCAGTGAGGTCCCAGGACAGGAAAGGCCAGACATCAGAGCTGAAGCAGCTGACCCAAAACACAAAATACATCCTCTAACTGTGTTATGCAGATTCCTTCAAACTTAGAGGCTACTTGTAACTAGAATCCCATTCTCTTTCTGCATATCTCTCAGCATATTGGAGAGGTGCTATTGTGTCTGTTACCTAGCCCAGCTCACAGTACTCACACAGTTCCCACCATTCACCAGTCAATCCCAAGACACTCCCCTCTTCATGAATTAATAAAACCCAAGTTGGGTCCTGGTTCATGGCCTTTGTTTCAGTTACTTCTTGCTCTGACTAAACTTAGGACCCCCTCGGCTCCCCACAACTGCAGATATATCTTTGTCTCTTTATTTTCTCTGTGGGTTGCATTGAAAGAGTTAGATTGGAATTCACTCATAAGAATTCCAATAACTTTTCCCTGGGATTACAATTAATAAACTCTGGACCTCAACAAGGTCTGAATGGGCTTCTATAACTTACTTGCATCCCATTTTCTTTTTACATTATTGAAAATTTTCCTGCTGTTGCCGGGCGTGGTGGCGCACGCCTTTAATCCCAGCACTTGGGAGGTTGAGGTAGGCGGAGCATTGTGAGTTCGAGGTCCAGCTTGGGCTACAACGTGAGTGCAAAATGGGCCTGAGCTACGTAGTGCGACCCTGCCTCAAAAAACCAGGGCCAGGAGTTTGGCTCAGTGACTTAAGTGCCTGTCTGGCAGGCACGAGGTTGTGAGTTCAATCCCCGGTGCCGCAAAAAAAAAAAAAAAAATTTCCTGCTGTGAACAGAGTTTTTAATACCCTTTTTGCTATCTTCTGATTCTTCATTGATTCCAGTTAATTTAACTGGGGATTGAACTCACAACCTCACACCTACCAGGCAGGCACTTACACCACTGAGCTAAATCCCTGGCCTGATTCCAGCTAATTTTATGTTGATCTTCATTGTATTGTCTAGCAGCTGTGAGTTGACATTTTGTGATTCCTTGCTATTTTTAAGAGGTCTTTCGTTGGATGATTGCTAACTAAAACCCTGTCTTCTAGACATGATACTCCGCATTCACATTGTTTGACCCTGTGATGCGTAATTTCCATAGAATTTTTAATCTCTGGGATTTCTATTTGAGTCTTTTTTTTGTGGAATCCAATTTTCTGTGTTGGGCATTTGTAGTTTGCATGTCTTTCCTAAACTCTGTATTTTTTCAAATCTGTATCTACTCTGTACTAATTCTTTCATTATTGTCATCCTCTCTTCAATTATCTGTTTTGTTTCTGTCAAGAGATTTATTGATCTATATTTTTACTTCTGCTGCTACAATTTCAGAAAATTCAGCTGGATGCCTTTTTTTATTTCTTTCATTTCACTGCCACCTTCATTTGCCTTGGATGAGTTGGAGACTATAAGTTGCATCTTGCTTCCATGTTTTCTCACTTTCTATTTTCTTTAATTTGTTTTCTCTATTGAAACTTGTATATTACTTATGGTAGGTAGCTTTGTTACAGGTAGTTGAGTTATTTAGAAATATCATAGGCAGTGAGACAGGGCTAGGTCCTAAAAGGAGCCAGTGCAGAAGCCCAGATACCTTGCAACTATGGGGGAGACAGACACCTCCTGCTGTAGGCCAGGCCTCAAGACAGAGAACAAACAGATGCACCCATATCCTAAAGATAGATATTCTAAATAGTTCTCTGTCACCCTGAGGAAGTCAGGAGTCACTATCCCTACCCCCTACAGGAAGTCACTGTTTTGTGTTTTTGTCTGTTTGATATGTGACTTGCTTCCCCATTTGTCCCTGACCTAATCAATTTTATTTGAGCAAAGAAATCTTATTGGTTAACCATAATTATGTCCCACCTTATGCCCACCTCATGAGTTCCATTTCCCCACCTTGAACCCATCTCATCCCATAATTTTACTGTATAAAAGTTCCTAGAAAAGAGTCTTTGGCAAACTGCTTGGGACCACTTCTGTCCCTCAGACAGAAGCTTTCTTTCTCTCAATAAATATATTCTTCTTTTAACCTCCAATGTTCCTAAAATTCATTCTTCAATTTTAGAGAACACAAACTCATACCAGACATCTAGTAGGTTGGGCATTTCATTTCCCTGTATCAGCTTTATTACCAATATTGAGAACTCTTTAGGGAATGACTACTTTTCAGAGATGTCTTCTAGAGGAATCTGGTTTTTGACTTTTCAGTTTGTTCCAGGATCCTACCACTTCAATTTGTTTGGAAGGAAATGTTGTAGCTTGTTTGGCCTAGCACCCAATTCTTTGGTACTGGAATATAGTACTGTTTATGACCCCCAGACAATATAGGTATTAGCATACAAGAAGAGCAGTTGATTACAACAACTATGTCACCTGGGCTAAAGTAGTACAATGAGCAGAAGCAATAGCATCAAACACAGACTGGAAAATGACAAACTGTAATAACTATTTGTTCTCTTCAGCCATAGGTAAATGATTATCACTGTGTAACAAAATCTAAGACACATGAGAAAATTATGTACAGTAAATAGCCATACAATAGAACAATTTTACCCTGAGAGAATATTAAAAAGGGATAAGAAGAAAAATAGAGAAATAAAAGATGAAAAAGAAATTAGAAGTAAGGCTGAAGGATAATGGAAGATTAGCTAAGCATCAGGAAACTGGTGAAGAACACAGGAGGGAAGAAAAGAAGGAAAAAACAAGAACAAAACAAAACACTAAAAACAATGTTCACACTCATTAAATAAAACAAGAACAATGGCAAAAGAAATGAATAGAAAAAAGAAAAACATCTCAGAGAAGAAAAAAATTTCTCTATGATTTCAAACTTGTGATTATCTTCTGGGATCCATAGTTTAGTGGTGGTGTCTAACTTGTGGCATGTCTCTGCTCTGACTGGTAGACAAAGGAGCAGTCAGAGCCCAGATCTGTGCTGAATAATCCCAGCTAGCCTGCAGTAGGCTTAGGGGAGGGTGCTGGTTCTAGTACTTTCACATCCACAGAAGTTCAGACTGAGCCTGGCATCTGATGGTGGGGTTCATGACTGAGTCATTTAGCTTATTACTCACTGGATGTCTCTCGCCTGTCTAACTATGGCTCCATGACACTGGACATGTCCAGTGGTTGTCCATCACAAAGTCACTGCAGGAGTTTAGCACTGGAGGCCCTGAGCTGAAGCCTACCCATAGCTGCTCAGTTCGGTGGTCAGTTGGCCCCTCCCTAAAATGACATCTGACCAAGCACACTGTCTCCAGGGGGCACTGCAGTTGCTACAGCTGTTTTAGCATACAGCACCCACTATTTATTGGATATATGCAATGTACGAAGACTGCTAAAAGATTCAAGGTCAGCAGCTTCATTCCACTGATGTATTTGTCCCTGTAGGCTTCTGTAGTCACCCAGTTTCCGTGTGTCTCAGTAGATTCAACTTGGCTTTCTTTTTTTCTTTCTTTCTTTCTTTTTTTTTTTTTTTTGTGGCAGCAGGGTTTGAACTCACAACCTTGCGCCTGCCAGGCAGGTGTTTAAGCTGCTGAGCCAAACTCCCAGCCCTAGTTTTTTGAGGCAGGGTCACACTATGTAGCTCAGGCCAGCCTTGCACTCGAGTTGTAGACCAAGCCAGCCTCAAACTCACAACACTCCTCCTACCTCAGCCTTCCAAGTGCTGGGATTAAAGGTGTGCGCCACCACACCCAGTTTGTCAATTTGGCTTTCTTAATCCATAAGCCAGGAGCCATGGAGAAAGTATAGATTGCCCCTTCATTATTTTGTGGTCTGTCTTTTCAGTTTCTCCGTGGGCTCCAATTTCCCTTTCAGATGCTTCTTGGATTCCTGGGATCCACCTATCACCTTCTTTCCTTCCCCAAGTTGTTATTTTCCAGTGTCTGGATTCTGAATCTTGGAGAGGTTGATTTGTTGCTTTTTTACTGCTTCACCATTTTCCCAGAAGTTTGAAAGGAATAGATTCTTAGGGCCATAATGATTGCCAATATTAAGAAGAAATAGAAAGTTTGAATAGTTCTATTGCAGATGAAGGAATTGAATGGGTAATTTAAAACCTCCTAACAAAGAAAATCTTAGGACCTGATAACTTCTCTGGCAAATTCTAGCATGCATTTAAAGAATAATTAATGACAATTTTTTCTGACACTTCTAAAAAAATTGCAGAGGAAGGAATAGTTACTAAAATCCTATGAGGCCAGCAGCATTATCCTGATATCAAAGCCAAAGATTCATCAGACAAATTTCATTTATGGATATAGAGGCAAAAAATCTTGAACAAAACACTGCAAATCTAAATTCAGGAGAATAATAAAAGAATTATACCATTACTGAGCACTGAGGACCTGGCCAAGGTCCCTAACTGCCTGTATGGGGGGTATGGCAAAAGGATGAAATAAGAAACAGAGACAAATTTATTAATGCATGATGTAGGGCTGGGAGGTCAGTGCCTCAGGATGGGCAGAAACCAAGATTCTCCAAACCAGTCACTATTTATTGGATATATGCAATGTACGAAGACTACTAAAAGATTCAAGGTCAGCAGAAGATTCAGAGGTCAATGACTCAGCAGACAATGGATAATCCTGGAATGACTCAAGAGGACAGAGATTATTTTACACGAAGAAGGATCTTGCCCTGGAGTGTTCTTTTTAATTTTAGTAGTTTTAGTTTAGTCTTAGTGGGTGGGAGACGATGGTTCATCCCAAAAGAGTTAATGCAAGTCTCAAAAGGATGATGCTATAATCCCAAACCTCCATTTATCCCTTAAGGAAATATGCAAAATTAGCCTTGTGAATTTGTAGTCCCCAACAACTGAGTAAAATTTTTACTGGCTCAATCTCAGCTGATAGATATTGTGGAGCCTGGCTCTCCATCCCACGCAGCTCGCACCTGTTTTTTGGGAGTTTTGGAGTAGGGAAACACTGACTGTTGCCTTGCTTCAAAGGCTACACATCAGCACCTCAGGCAGACTGATTTGCAGTGCCTAAGCCAATTGAAGGGATAAGGAAATGGTCTAGCCAGCTCCATACATATCAGTACACGGAAATAGAGCCAGGTTTAGCCAAAATGGAGATAATTGATCTTTTTTAAAGGCGAGTCATCCAGGTGGTCCTCCACAGCTCAACACATGAAAATCAGTCAATATAATATATCACATTAATAGAACCAAGGAAAAGAACTAAAAGATCACCTCATGGATAAGGTATTTAACAAAGTCTTGTATGTTCAATGATTCTAGTCATGATATTTTTTCATATACTTTTACCACTTATTTTCCACACAGTGCTAAAGTTATAACTAGAAAAATTGGACAACAAAGAAGTAAAATCATCTAAACTGGAAAAGAGGAAGTAAAATTATCTCTGTTTGCAAATGATATAATCTCATAAATCAAAAACCTGCATTGGGGGGTGTATTTCAGTGGCAGAGTGCTTGCCTGGAATGACAACCTGTAATAAGTATTAATTTGTTCCCTTTAGAATATACAGGACCCAGATTTAATCCCCTACACAATTAATTAATTAATTAATTTCTGTTCATGATACAACACACCTGGGAGGGGTGCATGCCTGTAATGCCAGCACTTTGGACACTGGGGCAGGACTGGAATATATAGGAAGACCCTATCTCAAAAAACCAAAAACAAAAAACCAATCATACAGCCCATGATACTCTTCTGTAACAGCATAAAATGAACTGACACCACTCAAAGCAATCCACAGATTCAATTCCTGTCAGATAACTTTTTTGCACAAACAGAAATTCATCCTAAAATTCATTTGAATGTTCTGCAGCTATAAGTATTTACAAATGCACTGTGAGAGAATCAAACTGATAACTAGAGCTCATATTTTTAATGCTTACACCCTGTTCCTCATGTTCCAATAAAAATCTAAACCTCCTAGTAAAAGTCTCATTTTTCTTTGCATAAACAGTATTATCAGGGTCCTCACCTAGGACCACCAATCACCTGTTAGGAGCCACTGAAGCTGGAAATTGACCACATGTTCAGGGCTGCAGCATGGCCAGGACATGACCATCCCCAAAACAAAGAGTGCGTGGGACAAGCTTACAGAAGTTGCTAAAGCCCAGAAAAACACCAAGCCTCAAGACAATCCAAACAATGGGTTCCTAGGCAGTAGGGTTGAAATTGACATCATCCTTCCTAGTATATAAATAAACATGCTGCATTGGTTGAGCAGTACCTTTCCTCCCATCAGGAGCATAAGGGCTCCACCTGACCTCGGCTTTGTCTCTTTGTTTTCTCATCTTCTTGCGGTTCTTCACCCCAAGAACCTCAAGGGCCTCATGGGTAGCAGAAATCACGAATCTCCTGCTCAAGTGTATGATGACAGAACAAGATACAGACAAGATAAAAATATACATGCATTTTAGTTACAAGGGGCACCAGGATGGTCAAAGCCCACTAAGGACTAAGACCCTGTCTTGGTTACTTTTCTTGTTGCTGAGACAAAATGTCTGACACTCAGAATTAATGGAGGAAAGGTTTGTTTGGTTCACAGATTGTGGAGGTTTCAGTCCATAATCAGCAGGCTCCAAGGCAGGGTGGTGTGGCACAGGGGCAACAATTCAAGGTGGCAGAAGATGGAAAAAGCAGCAAGAGCAAAAGAGGAGAAAAGCAAGTCTCTTTTCTTCTTTCTAGTGTAAGCAGACTACCCCCACCCAGGGGGGAGAGTATAGCACTCACACCATCTCCTTGCCCTCCTCTTACACAGGATGGGGATGTTTATAAAGGGAGGACCCTGGCTCCCTGAAGTTGTGCTTCTAAACTTCTCACATTGGCACAATGTATCAAACATTACAGACTCTGAGGCACGGTATCCCTGGCCTTTATTAGGTGCATAGTTTGATTGGAGGGGTGCTGGTGGGCTGCAGGAAGTGGTAAGAGTGAACTGTTGATGTGGACAAGGCTCGAGGACTGGAAGAACAAAGCATTTTAGTTTCAAGTGACCTAAGAGCTCCAGTAAAAAGGGTGACAAGAGTAAGACCAGAGATTAGGATGTGACAAAACTTGGTGGCTAAGTGGGTATGGGAGAAATATGTTAGGGGTGTAGCTCAGGAGTAAAGCTTGTGCTTAGCACAGAGAAGCCCCTATGTTCAGTCCCAAGCATTAGAAAAAAATAATAAAATTATGGAAAAAATAAAAAACTTGGGTGTTAGTTTGGAATGCCATAACAAAACAACATACTGGGCAACTGAACCAACACACATTTATTTTCTGATAGTTCTGGGGGCTGGAAATCCAAGAGCAGTGTGTGGGCAGACTTGGTTTCTTCTGTGACCTTGCTCATTGGCATGTAGAGGGTTGTTTTTCCTCTGTGTTCTCCCAAAAGGTAGAAAAAATCCATGTGTCCATTAACAGGTGATGGATTAACAACTCGGTAAATACATATGCACAGTTAGATATTATTCAGTCACGAAAAGAAGTGAAGTTCTGACACATACTGCCATACCATGTGGATAAGCCAAAAAGATTAGGCTACATGAAATAAGCCAGATGTAAAATGATGAACATGGGCTGTGGGTGGAGCTCAGTGGCACAGCATTTGCTAGCACATGAGACCCTGGGTTCAATTCCCAGCACCACAAAAACTACCAATGACAAATACTGTATTATTTCAGCCCCATGAGATATCAAGGAAAGAAAAATTCATACAAACAGAAAGTAGCCCAGCTCAAGCATAAAGGCAGGAGGAGAGACACCAGTTTTCACCCTCCTGTGGACACCAGTGAGCCGTTCACATGGACAGATTTAAAATCAAAAAGAGCCCTTCACACTGAATTGGCTTGCAAGCATCGGCTGCAGTGATCCTCTGCTGTGCTGAGAATGTGACAGTGTTTAATCTTGGGTGTCCTGGTTCCCACACATTTTATCTACTAGAGGTTGGATTCCTGGCTCCAGTCTTATCTCTTTACGGCTGATAACAAGAGGAGCCCCACCCACCCACCTCCACAAGGGACCTACCTTCCCCCTTCACCTTCCCCCACTCTACACATTCCCAGGCAACTCTTACAAGCCAGGTTTTGTTGATGGCAACTCTGCCAGCAAGGAAATGCAAAACTTCTTTTATTAGACCTTTGAGCAGAGGAGACACCCAGGGACCACAAAGGCCTGGTGAGAGTAAGTGACAGAGTGGTGAAAAATAGTTCATCAGCAGTGTTATCTCCAAGGCCTGAGGCCCTGATGCTCCTCCAAACACACTAGTTCTTAAGCAAACAGCCAAACATAGATATTCTTTGGATGTTTCTTGCCCAAGACAAAACATTTCCTTTCCTTTTTCTACAGTTTCCATTTGGAACGCTTAGCAGATATTTAAAACTTCATTTGAGGGGCAGGGGATATAACTGGTAGTAGAGCATTTTCCTGGTGTGTATAGGCCCTAAATTCAATCTCCAGCACCAAAATTCTGGGATTGGGTTTTAAAAACTCTGAGACATTAAGCATGGGAAGAAATAAGATTGTAGAAGATTAATGCTAACATGGTGAACCTGAGTTTACTGAATCGTTTTCCTAGCTTTTTTGTATGTTTGGAAATGTCCAATATAAAAAAATGTAATGAAGAAATTGTGAGGAATTAGTTTTTAAATGATCTATTTAAAACTTTACTATTAGCAGAATGCTATTGTTTCCATAGCATTCTTTAAAGTAAAAAATTGTACTCTTTAAAAAATTGTTAAACATTTTTATACAAAGAAATATAATCCTTTAAGCTTACATTTGATTTTAATACACAAACGATTTCAATCATATGAAAGTTTCTATTAATTTAAAGTCATAATATGTACTTACTTTTTGTATACAGCTAAATTATGTAATAAACCAATAATAACCATTAAACTTCAAAATTAATCTTTCATAGCTGTACCTGGAGATGTTCGTTGAAACCCAGGGGTGCCATCTTTTGTGAGTTTTGTACCTTCAGGTCTGTCAGTCTTGACCTGATCTTGGAACTTACAAAGCCTTTCTTCAGGAGATCTTGTTCTAGCCAGCCTCCCTGGCACCTTGCTAATTTAATGGTCTCTATAATAAACCTTACATTTAAAGATGGAAGAAATCAAATCAGTGTCAAAAGCTGTTTTAACTTTTAGGGAGGCATATTATTTTTTATAAATCAATTGTTATATTAAAATGCAATTTGCCATACTGAGTTGCCAGGTGTTTTCTGGCATTGATGAAAGGGCCCCAGTCCTGATTTTAGCAACTGGAAAGACTGAGACTTAGTGCTGGAAGTTGCCCCCTTCTGGGTGTGAGGTGGTGATCAGGGACACGTGTGCAGCAGGCTTCACGTATCATACTCCAAGGGTTTTCATATATATTTGTACGTTTCATGCTTTTCAAAAATGTCACTGCCAAGTGACTTAATGTTTCAAAGTCTCAATTTCCCCACCTTTGGCCTGGTGTCTCTCACAGGAAAGTGCTGCAGCAGATTTTGCACCTCTGGAGCAGTGAGGATGCACCTGAGAAAGCAGGGGTGGAAATGCTTTCCCCCTGCTTCCTCCTGCTCAACATTCATGACTTCTAGGGTCAGGCTGCTCCTGTGTCATACAGCAGCTTCCCTCTAGCTGGCCTCTCTCACCATCTCTAGCACAAGGAGTATACAGAAAAATCTCCATTTTCCTGGGAAAGTTTTTCTGTTCGAGTTGGGTTTTAATTAATGAATTAATTTGTTTTTCCTTGAGATAACTTGCCCCCTTGCTCATGAATGTTTGCATCAGGGATTGGCCACCCCTGCTGCTACCAACACTGTGAATACTGCTGGGGGTGAGTTTCAGGTTGGGGCACGGTCAGTCAGCTCGTGTCTCCACCCCCTCCTCAGCAGCGGTTCACTGGGGGACAGTCCTTCAGCCTCCTTGGTGTCACAGCAGGCGCTCCTAACGGTTTCCAAGGCAGAACTGAAAGATCTCATGGCTGTTCATCCTGGCCAAAGCAGAGGGAAGCAAATGTCTGTGTCTCCCACGCTAACCCACGGGGTATCTTGATGCAGTTGTTTCAAGCAATGGAGTGAAGATACCTTCCAGTATAATAACTGTCCAGACTCAGCCTCCTTGGAAATTGGTTTTCATTTTACTGATGAGTGAAGGAGACGCTTGTTTATACCAACCAGACTCGTAAGTGAGAAGATGACCTGGAGGCACCATGTCAGGTAAGGGAAGTCATCCAGATCTTAGAGCTCTCAGGACAAACTGCACTGCCACTGATGCTAGCAGAGGAAGAATGCACTTTCACCTCCAAATCTTTCTGAATTATGACAACATTTGCCAAAGTTTAAGCTCCAAAATGATTGTGTTTTACTATATTATTATTTTAGTTATGATTTATATATAATCATTGCATTATATTTTCCATTTCTGCTTTCAAACTTGAATAATTTTCTTAAATTTCCTAGGTTGCTCTGTCTAGTCAGTTTGGCATTACAGATCATCCACTCGGGAAACAGTAAGAAACATTTTATTCATAGTCTCAGTTTTAGCTGCATAAAATATCTGTTTCTCCATCATTGTCAGTGTCATGTCTTATATTTTTGAAAGGCTGTCATGGAGAGAAACGTGAAGGTGGTAGAGAAGTCAGCAAAGTCGCCACTCCAGAGCTCCGGCCCACAGTGCTCCCTAAGACCCGGGATCATTTCAGCGGGGGAAACGGAAGCCATGAGGGCGGGAGGCCTCAGCGCGCGACACCCTACTCCAGGGTCTACGGAGAGCGTAAGTCCCCCGGCTGGCAGAGAAACCTTAGCGCTGATGGGAGAAAGGAGGAGAGGGTAAGTTACAGATAAAGTGAGAAACCACAAGGAAGCAGATCATCATCTTCGTATCGTAAATCGCTACAAAGAAAAATGTTTCCTAGTGAAAGGTCTTGCCATCTCATTCGTAAAGGGTTGCATTCGCGACACCAAGGTAACAGGGGACCCTGGCTTGGCTCAGCGCGGATGGGGCTCTGGCTCCTGGTCCCCAGGACGTGGGTGGTCCGCCCCGGGAGGGTCCTTTAACCGCTGTCCCCAGCCTGACTTTAACATGTGAAAGGAAGGGGGAGAGAGAACCCGACTTGCGGAGTGTACTCGGGCCTCTCCTGCCCGCCAGAGCCCTCAGTAGTTTGTTTTTAATCCCTCAACTAACAAGCAGAGTTTGTCAAGCACACACGCTCAGCAGGGAGCTGGCTCTGTCGCCTCCCCGGGGGCCGCGGCCGACCTCTCCCTGCCGAGACTGAGCCGGTGACGCCGGTGACCCCACAGGTGCGCCGCCGCCGCCGCCGCCGCGCTGCTGCAGGAACGGGGGCACCTGCGTGCTGGGAAGCTTCTGCGTGTGCCCCGCGCACTTCACCGGCCGCTACTGCGAGCACGACCAGAGGCGCAGGTGGGCGCGGAGGCCCTGGGGGCGCGGGGCTGGGGCGCGGGCGGGCTCCGGCCACCGCACTGACTCGCTCCCGGCTCCGCAGCGACTGCAGCGCCCTGGGGCACGGAGCCTGGACTGTCCGCGGCTGCCGCCTCTGCAGGTGCGTGTTCGGGGCTCTGCACTGCCTGCCCAGCCCGACGCCCGGCCGCTGCGGTAAGAGCGCGCATTGCACGCGCGAGCTGCGCCTTCAAAATGAGCAGGCCAGGTTGGGTCATCACTCAAGGAGGTCAAGAGCTTTGTGAATCGCCTATGAGCTATTCTTTTAACATTTCAAGTTTTAAAAGATTATCCAGATTATTGGGTTTAAGCGTCCTTAATCATCCTTGACAGTAAGCCAGTTTCAGGCGCTGACCAGCAGGTAACCAGAAACCAAGCTAGCCCAGGGGATCAGTGGCGATGTTCCCGCAGCACATCCTCCTCAGCTGTGACGTTAGGAACAGCAAGGGCCAGGGCTGGGTTCCGGTCGCCTGGCAGGAGCTGCCCTGCAGGGTCAGGCAGCATGGCATCTCAGGATGTAGCATTTCCCGCATCCTGCGCCCTCTCTGCTGTTCTTCTCGGCCATGGTGGGCACACTCGGGGGAGGTGCTGTCCTCCAGCCCAAGTCCCCACATCTGCCTGTGTCATCCCTTAATGCTTTGGTTGTGTAGTGAGTTCAGAGAACACTCAAAGAAGACAAAGCTCTGGACACTTTCCTGCCCCTCCCTCCACCTCAGTTACTTCTGGAGGCCTCCAGCAGGGGAGGGTAACCCGTAATGGTTGCCTGGCCTTCGACTCCACTGCCAGACCATCTCATCCTCAGTCATCCTCAGTCAGGCCAGCTGGGGAACAACCAGTGGGGCAGAGCTCTGCTTAAGCTCTGCTTTCTGCTCAGCGCCCCATTCTTGCTCTTGGTGGAGCTGTGAGTGGAGGAGCACATCAATGAATGCTCAACTGTTAACTTACCTTCAATCCCCTCCCAGCCAGCTCTGCTTGGTACTAGGCAGGCAGTCTGGTATTCATTCCGTGGCATATGTCCACTTCTCTCGCCCCGTAATGCAGGCATTTCCCCCAAAGTCCCCTGTCACCTGTGGGCTATTTGCTGGAGTTATGTCTCCAGTTCACCAACTGTTTTTTTCTGTGACCACAAGATTAGAGGACACAGATTTTGTGAACTGCCATCAGAATAGCAGGCAAAACCTCTACAGTCTCATAGACATGTCAGTTTTCTCCTGCAGTTCCCCCAACACACACACACACACACACACACACACACAGGAGGAATGTGGAGAAAGGGCTGCCTGGGGTCATTTTCAGGCTCTGTGCAAAGCCTGCATGGCAGGGCCTAGGTTCCAGGGCTTCTACATTTTTTAAAAATTTTATTTGAAAGAGAAAAAGCACTGAAAAATCAAGAAGCAAACAAAAAAAGAGATAACAAAAGCAAACTGACAACAATAAGAACAACAACAACAAAAATAACAATATAGAATTTCAAACCAAGATGATAGCAATTTAACAGTGGTTGTTATATTGCATATTGTTATTGTTAAAATAGTTGCTCAAGATACAGGCATAGAAAATTGATCAAACAATATAATTTCCCTTTGAGCAGTTTCTTTCCATTTTTCTATATCTATTGCAACTTTTGGCTCTTATTTACTTTTCCAGTTTCTTACACTAGCAAGACAATATGGTGTTTACACATGTAAATCTGATTTATTTCACTTATGAGTATGGTTTCTAGTTGTATCCATCTAGTTGTATCCATTCACCTATAAAAGCCTTGAGTTTATCATTCTTTATGCCTGAGTAGTGCTCCATTGTATAAAAATACCACACCTTTTTATCCATTCCTCAGTTGATGGGCATTTGGATTGTTTCCAAGATCTGGCTATTACAAATTGTGCAGTTATAAACATGGGTGCACGTATATCGTTGTGGTATGATGTCTTTAATTCTTCTGGGAAAATACCCAGAAGGGGAATAGATAGGTCAAATGGGACCTCTAGTCCTAGTTTTTTGAGGAATCTCCATCCTGATTTCCCCAATGGTTGTACCAGTCTACACTCCTACCAACAGTGGAGAAGGGTTTCTTTTTCCCCACAGTCCCTCCAGCATTTGCTATTGGTTGAGTTCTTGATGTTAGGCGTTCTTTCTGGAGTAAGGTGATATCTCAATGTTGTTTTAATTTCAATTTCTCGAATGACCAATGATGTTGAACATTTTTTCATATATTTATTTGCCATGGCAAATGGCTGCTGAAAATGTGGCTTCTACTCATCAAAACTATACGAAACAATACACTCTTCTTTCAGAGTAATTTGTTGAGCACAGAAAGGACAATACCACTGCTGTGCTCTTTAATCCATCAATCCTGTTTCAGGGCAAGTTGCAGTGGTGCTGAGGGTTGTGCTGAAGTGGTCACGACATGAGGGTGACTAAAAATGATGCTAACTGCATCTGTGACTCTCTGCTTGCCTGAGCACTTTGTACCCACTGACCATGTAGCTCCTGTAATAGCCTACGAAGCAGTAGCATACATTTATGTTTGAGGAAACAGGCTCAGAGGAGTTAATTCCTACGGATGGTAAATGAACCATTGTGCCATTCTCATGCCCCTCCTATAAGGATAATTCTCCATATGAAAAGAATGAAGATATTTTGACAGTGTTATTGAGAATATTGAAAATTTGGCCATGTTCTAAATCCAACAGCACAAGAAAAGATAAGAAAAAGCTTTTTCTTTTCTTCTTCTTTTTTTTTTTTTTTTTTTTTTTTTTTTTTTTTTTTTTTTTTTTTTGTGGTGCCGGGGATCAAACTCACACCCTCACACTTGCCAGGCAGGTGCTGTGTCACTGAACTACATTCCTGGCCCTGAGAAAATGTTTTAAATCCTTTAACGGAATACCATGATAGTTTTAGAGTCTGTGGAAGATCGAACAAAAAACTTAGGAATAGTTTGAAAAAACATCTATAGATGGGAAGGATTGCAAAACTCAGGCACCCCCACACCCCTTGCTGCTTGCAACCCCTGCTTCTCCCGGGGCTGTTCAGCAAGCCCAAGAATGAAAAACTTCCAGCTGTCAGGGTTCTTTCCTCAGGCCTTCAACCAGACCAGGCTCTCTTCATTAGACCAAAGAGTGACTGTTTCTACTTGTGGCCCCAGAGAGTCAAGCACACATTTTCATTAGCATCAAAAGCCAGTTTAAGGGCTGAAGATGTAACTTAGTGATAGATAATCTCCCTGGCGTGTGGAAGGCCCTGTATTCAATCTCCAGCATCACAAGGAGAATGATCAGGAACGGAGGAAGGGAGGGAAGGAAATGGGCCAATTGAATACTCTAGGGCTGGACAGGAAGTTCAGTGTTAGAGTGTGCTCAAGACCCTAGGTTCAACCCCCAGCATCAGAAAAAGAAAATAGAAGAAGAAAACAGGAGGCTGATTCAATACTCTCAAGCTTAGAATCTATATAGTAGTAAAATAGCAAGTTCAAGAGATATACAGGTAACATGAATGTGAGAATGTTATCTGGGGCCATGTCAACTTCACTGTTGCGAACTCAATTTTAAAAAGTCATTTTTGGCCGGGCGTGGTGGTGCACGCCTTTAATCCCAGCACTCGGGAGGCTGAGGTAGGCGGAGCGTTGTGAGTTCGAGGCCGGCTTGGGCTACAACGCGAGCGTAAGGCCAGCCTGAGCTACATAGTGCAACCCTGCCTCAAAAAACCAGGGCCGGGAGTTTGGCTCAGTGCCTTAAACGCCTGCCCTGGCAGGCGCGAGGATTGTGAGTTCAATCCCCGGTGCCGCAAAAAAAAAAAAAAAAAAAAAAAAGTCATTTTTGTAAAAAAACAAAACAAAACAAAAAAAGCCACCTAACTGTATCAACAGGCAAACAGACATCTATGGGCCACACCCACTCTGTGGCCTGCGGGATGCCATGAGAATGGCCCTGAAGAGTCCTGGAGTTGGCCAGCTATGATCTGTGTCCAGCCCTGCTGGAACATTCTCAAGTGCATGGGCAAGTTCCATTGGGTGTGAGGGCAGGAGAGGAAGCTGTCTGGTTCCCAGGGGCATCCAAGTATGGCTGCAGACTGGAACCTTTCAGGAACACTGGGTTGGGGCTCACATTGGGACATGATGATCTCCTCCTCCAGAGTGATTGCCAAAAACTCCATAACTAAAAATAAATAAATAAATAATTTGAGCATGTTTCCCATTCAACAGTGGAGATAGAGTTGCCACACTGAGCATGCACAAACCTGATTTCACTTAGGTTTTTGTTTTCACATAGGCTCAAGACTAATAGATATGGCAAAGGTTGTTGCTATGTCTAAAATCTAAAAATGAACTTTTGATAAATATTTAAGTCCAAGGTCAGGTTAATAAGTCATTCATCAGTAGCAACTTCTGTTTGATGCAGTGTAAAGTAACAGTGGGTTGCAAAATCATTGATTTTGTAGATATGCATAATAAACATCAATAAAGTACTTTTTATATATGAGTAGTAGCATTTCCACTATTTTCTTTCTAAGTTCAAGGGATGACCCCAGACTCCCATGGAGGTCTGCACCATTTTGGGACCCCTGCTTGAGGAATAGATTCGATCCAGCCAAATTCGCAAAGCACTGTACAACAGTGGACTTGGGGCTTGGAGTGCCACAGGACCCAACTGCCAAGAAGGACTGAGTGCTACTCTGTCAGCAGCCTCCTGAGGGCCAGTATTACAGGTGCACACCACCATGCCTGGTAGATTTTTGAACATATACTTATTGAAAGGTCCTTTTTAGACTTAGCCATAGCAGAGATCTTTATCATTATGCTGTTAGTCTTTTTCTTTCACATTTTTATTTGTTTTAGTGCATTTGCAGTACATAATGATTAATCATAGGAAGTTAATACATGTACATAATACATCTTAGTTCTTTTTTTTTTTAGGCAGGGTCGCACTATGTAGCTCAGGCTGGCCTTGCACTAGTGCTGTAGCCCAAGCCGGCCTCAAACTCACAACGCTCCTCCTACCTCAGCCTCCCAAGTGCTGGGATTAAAGGCATGCGCCACCATCCCTGGCTCATCTTAGTTCTTTTTATATCCCCTACACTTCATCTCTTGGCCTCCTTCTCATTTGCAAAGGATTGATGTCTATCTTTCCTATTACTTATCTTTTCTTTTGCTCTTTACTTATGCTTTGGATTTCTCATATAAGAGAAGCCAGGCATCTTAGTTATTTTTCTCTCATTGCTGGCACAAAATATTTGATATTCAAAGTTAAAAAGGGAAAGATTTATTTAGCTCACAGTTTGTGGAGGTTTCAGTCCATCATCAGCTGGCTCCAAGGCCTGGTGACATTGCACAGGAGCAACAGTTTAAGGCAGCAGAAGACAGCCAAAGCAGCAAGAGCAAAAGTGGGCAGAGCAAGCCTCTCTTTCTCCCTTATATTGTAAGCAGGCTACTCCCCACTCCACCAAGCCTGGCAGGTGTAGCGCTCTCACCATCTCTGTGCACTGGTCTTCACAAGATGAGAATGTTTACAAAGTGAGGCTCCTGGCCCGGAAACTCCTCAAATTGACATAATGTATCAGCCATTGCACTAGGTACTATTTACAGTTTTGTGTCTGATTTATTTCACTTGACATTATAGTCTCAAAATGCATCCATTTTCCTACAGATTACTCAGATTTATCCTTCTTAGTAGCATAGGTGTATTCCAGTGTGTATAAACATCACATTTCTTTTTTTCATTTTTTTGTTTTATTTTATTTAAAAGAGAAAAAGAACAGAAAAATAACCAAAAAGTAAAAGAGATGAAGAACAACAACAAACCAAAAACAATAATAATATAGGCTTTTGAAACAAAATGATAGGAAGTTAACAATGGTTTTTATATTGCATGTTTTGTTTTTGTTTTGGTACTGGGAATCAAACTTACAACCTTGTGCCTGCCAGGCAGGTGCTTACACCAATGTGCTAAATCCCTGGCCCTAATTTTTTGAGACAGGGCCTCACTATGCAGTTCAAGCTGGCCTTGAACTCACTTTGTAGCCCAGGCTGGTCTCAAACTCACAACCATCCTCCTGCCTCAGCCTCCCAAGTGCTGGGATTAAAGGTTCACCACCACACCAGACTATATTGCATGCTGTTATCTTCAAAAGAGTTGCTTAGATTACCAGACAGAGATATGCAAAATTGACCTAATCATATGAGTATTAACTGTTCTTTTCAAGATCTAATAGAATTAGTAGTATAGTCATTATGGTTTGCGTTCCTATGGCCCCGCCTCAGTTCTCATGTAATTTTTGATGTGGTTGAGTCTAGTGATTGTGACTGGTTCTTGTCTGGCACTGAGACTGGTGGTGTGAGTGCTGCACCCGCCCAGGATTGGAGCCGACATACAGTGCAAGGGCGGGAAGAAGGTGTGTCTCTCTCCCTTCTGCCCAGTTTGTGCCTTGCTATTTGCGGCCCCCATGAGTGGCTGGCCCTCAGTCACACCACCCTGCCTTGCAGCCAGCTGAGTATCGACTGAAACCCCCAAGAGCTATAAGAAATAAACCTTTCCTTCCGTAATGTTGGGTATCAAGTATTTTGTCTCAGCAATGAGAGAAAATTAACTAATAGTCATCTTAGATATCTTATGTATATATATATTTATATATATATACACACACACAAATGTCTATCTTTTTACTTGTCCCTTCCTTGTTTGTTCCTTTCCCCTATCCCAATTACTTTTCCCCTTTAAGCAGTTTCTTACCTTTATAAAATATTTATTGTAGATTTTGGATCTTATTTGCTTTTTCAGTTTCTTATACTAGGGAGACAATATGGTATTTGCACACCTGAGTCTGATTTATTTCACTTATGAGTATGGTCTCAAGTCACATTTATTTACCCATAAGAGCCTCGATGTGATCCTTCTTTATAGCTGAGCAGTACTCCATTGTATAAAACTACTGTATCTTTTTTGTCCATTCCTCAGTTTATGGATATTTGGGTTGTTACCAAGATTTGACTATTACAAATTGTGCTGCTATAAACATGGGTGCGCATATATCACTGTGGTATGATGTTTTCAATTCTTCTGGGAAAATGCCCAGAAGCAGGAATAGCTGGGTCAAATGGAACCTCTAATCCTAGTTTGCTGAGGAACCTCCACACTGATTTTCACAGTGGTTGCACCAGCCTACACTCCCACCAACAGTGGAGGAGGGTTGCTTTTTCCCTACAGCCCCTCCAACATTTGTTATTGGTTGATTTCTCGATCTTGACCATTCTTTCTGGAGTGAGAGGGAACCCTCTGTGTTGTTTTAATTTGCATTTCTCTAATGACCAATGATGCCGAGCATTTTTTCATGTATTTTTTTGCCATTTGCATTTCTTCATCTGAGAAGTGTGTAATCATCTCAGATGCCCATTTCTGGATTGGGTCTTTGAATTTGGGGGGACTCATTTTTTTTAACTCTTTATATGTTGTAGATAGAAGTCCTTCGTCTGAGGGAAAGTTGGCCAAAATATTTTCCTAATTTGTAGGTTTTCTTTTCACTCTGTTGGAGATTTCTTTTGACAAGCAAAAACTTTTCAATAAGATGAGATTCGAGTTGTTGATTCTGGGAAGTATTTCCCATGTAGTTTGATTTTTATTCATGAACTCTGCCTACCCCTATGTCTTCAAGATTTCTAGCTACTTTGTCTTCTAGCAGATTTAGTGTTTCTATTTTAATAGTTACACCTTTTATCTATTTTGGCTTTTAGTTTAGTGCATGGGGATAGACATGGTCTAGTTTTAGTTTTCAGCTTATGGAAAGCCAGTTTTTCCAGCACTACTTATTAAAGAGGCTATCTTTCTTCTAGTGAACATGTTTGACCCCTTCGTCAAAGATAAGGTGGTTGAGTATGTTTGTAGTTGTGGCTGTATCTTCTAATCTATTCCATTGATCTTCTGGTCTGTTTTTATTCCAGTAGCATGCTGATTTTATCACAGTAGCTTTGTAGTATAATTTCAAGCCAGGGATTGTGATGCCTCCTGCCTTGCCTTTGTTGCCCAGAATTGCCTTTACTATTGTAGGTCTCTTCTGGTTCCAGATGAATTTTAGGAATGGTTTCTCTAGATCTGTGAGGTATGCTAATGGTATTTTTTTTTTTTTTTTCGGCACCTGGGATCGAACTCACAGGCTTGCACCTGCCAGACAGGCGCTTAAGCTGTTGAGCCAAACTCCCAGT